>PPHD01003234.1:0-32250 GCA_002909625.1 Bambusicola thoracicus
GTCAGATCCAGTAGGTCTGGTGGGTGGGACAAGTACTGGGTGTACGACCCAGGTGTAGAATCATCTGCTGGGCCAAGATTCAGAGACTCACGTCACAGATATGTTTTTAAGTAGGAAATGCATAGAGAAACAAGTGCTAAACGATTTCTGCATAAATTGTGCACGGGCAGGACTTCTAAGCATGAAAATATATACAGATCCACAAACCAAGGTCCCTCAATTAGTTTTCCAAAAGACACAAGTTAGAAGCTGCAGTGTTGCAGCATGCCCAGCAGATGGTAATATTTGTTAAAAGTTTAGTCCTCGCAGTCCCTAAACAGCAGTAATTTGCACCCGAATGTGACAGAATCGATTCCAGTATTTGAACAGAGTAAGGTTTTTTCCCCTAAGTGTGGGGAAATAATTATTCCAGTTTGGTCAGATTTCCGCTCTCCTTTCAAAATAATTCAGTTCTGCATACTGAAGCAAACCTGATTATCATCTCATGCAGTTCATATGTGTTGAAGTCTGTAAAAGATTAACACGTTTCTCTTGGAGTAAAGCAGGATTGCTATAGATAGATCTGTATCTGTCCCTAGCATTGCCCATTTCCAGAAACAGGTGGTACAGACTCGTTGGCTTCCACTTGAGCTTACACTGTTGATATTTGTGTTATTGTTCATTCAAATTATTTCTTACCTGATGGTTCAGGCATTTGGGTGTTGGTGAGAAAAACATTACATAGAAAGCAAGGTGTGCATACACACTGGAAGGTGTCTTTCTGATCCCTAAACGTAACATCAGCAGCACCACCTGCCACAAGCCACCACCTGAAACATCAAGCAACTGGAAATCAAATCAAACACAAGTGCTTAACCCTTCTCAGATGGTATAAAAGTCCTCCCCATGCTGAAGATCTCCCACAGAGAGGATCACTTTCTGTCCAGGATAGGTTCTCTCTGCAGTTTTTAAAGAAGTGAAGCTCAGACACATCTTAGCAGTCACAGTCTACAGAATAACTCAAGGAGCAGATTATGGTTTATTGAGAAAGGCAAACAGGAATGTATGATTGCTCCAGAATGCCTGAACAGACCATGTTTGGTACAGTCTGTGTTGATTATTATTTTTAAGTCTTTCACCTTTCCTAGCAACAACTGAGGATTTTACTGACTGTATTCATGGCAGTCAAATGGTTTCCTTGGAAGTTTCCTCCCCCTCTCCTAAGAATCCTTGAAAAAGTCCAAGAGAAGACTAATTCTAGTATGCATTTCTATTTTTAAGACATTCATTAGTAAGTAGAGAGTATGAATACAAGAACATGACAGGCATTATCCCATCTGTTTTGCTCATATTCTCCCAAATTTTACATTTCTTTACTCCCTTTTATAGGACTTGAAACTAACACAGCATTTTACTTCTGACCAAGGCCACCTAGTGATTTAATAACTGTGAGACTAGATTTCAAGACTAGAAACAAACATTACTTTGAGTTGATATAACCTCCTCTGATCCCCTGCCTAACACAAGAGTTTTCTTGCTCAGCTTGCCTCAAGCTCTGACCAAGATCTGGTTAGTTTGCCAGCCAGAGAGAATCACGGGGTACTCTACTGGTACATACATGTAGATTCTACTGTTACCCTTGTTTAAGAGCTCAGTTTGGTAGTGACCATTTCCTCCCTACCATCCACCAGCGTTTTTTTAGAATGGAGGTCAATGTAGTACTTTTTTTGGTCTGAAGTAATAGTTCCCCTTTATCACACTGGAAGAAAAAGGAAGATATCCTAACCATCATCTACAAAACAAAGCAGATTGCCTTGTCTGCATGACAGCAATATACTACAACTCCAAGTCCACTAAAAGCAAAACCTGATAAAGAAGACCCTCGCTCCAAACTCTTTACCCAGAAATGGCCTCTCCAATGAAAGCCAGAAGAGAGCCTCCAGAAATGAAACAGAAGCAGCAGCAGCTAGCCATCTTCATAGAGCATCAACATTTTTAAGGCGTTTTGCTTAGGAGATGCTGCCCGATTTAGTGGTTGGCAGCCCTGCCCAGATGATCTTTGAGGTCCCTCCCAACCCAAGCCATTCTATGATTCCATGCTTAAATATCTATCAGGTCAGAAGTCTTGTGGCATATGGGGATGGAAAAGCTCTGGGATAGACCACATGAGGTGGAGGGAGATCAGGGGTCTCTGAGATGGCTGCTTCCTCAGAGAAGGGTATTTGTGTTCTGCTTCTAACTTGAGACCATCAGCTGAAAGGAGAGAAAGCAAAGCCAAAATCCCTCCTGCACTGAAACTGGTCCTTTCAAATGAGACTGCAAGCTGAACTTGGGGCTTTCCGAGCTAGCCAGCCACTACTACTCTGATTCTGCAAATCAGTCTCTGAGACCTCTCAACATTTTCCATGCTTCTGCAGAAACTATGATTCAGATAGATGGATTTAGGAGATAGGGTCAACTTTAGGTTTCACAGCATGGGTATCGTGACCCTTCACATAGTAGCCTTCATCCTCATGAGGGCATCAGGAACCCCAGCTTTCCAAAGGTGATCTGGCTGGAAAAGAGATGCTGACATCAGAATCCTCCAAGTGAGCAGATGAGACACAGGAACCTTTGGAAAAGACCCAGCAATGCAGAAAGGGGCAAAGTCCTATTTACATTAAGATGTTCATCTTTTGCAGAGGAAGGTGATGACAGCTGGGATGAGGAAAGGGGAAAAAAATTCAGGGCAGCACCCTGTGTGGGAAAGGATCTCTCTCCTGCCTGTCCCAGCTAGCTTGTACTCCAGAGCCAGCCAAACTGGGCAGTGGCTCCAGTCAGCCCACGGTGTGGTGAGGCCTTGCACCCCACGCTGCTGCCTCTCAGCAACTTCCATCCATCGATACCTTCTGCTGATTCTAGGGATTAACCAGCAGCGTGTGGAGGGCAGAGGACAGAGAAGAAAGTGATTGCATTGGTTTAGGACTTCTGCTGCAGAACCTGCCTGCATCACTGCCTCTGGGACAAGGCTGAGCATCCTCAAAAGCCACAGGAGAAAGATGCTGCTGGACCTCCCAGATCCCGAGTAATGACCTCCGAAGAATGACTGGCTTGTTTTGAATGGTTTCCTAATCTCCACCATTAACGTCCTCCTCTGAAGGTGCTTTCAGGTGCTTGCCCATCCCATCACAAGGAAAATTACTCCCCTTTTTGGGAGGAAAAGAGAAACCTAACAGAGGAAGATACTAATTAACCGATATGTCACTGCACATTATTAAGTTTTACCCATTTGGCAATAAATCCATGTCATGCCTGCTCCCTTAATTAGTTGTCTCTCAGTCAGGAAAATCAGGGCTGTGAAGTGCTGATATGGTACTAAATAATTACCTGGGAACAACTGCTTAGGATTGGCCCAGGAACTTTCTCACTGCTGTTAGCAGCTCCCTGTGAGGTGCCTGGAAGAAGCGGTGTTGGGCAGTGTTGAGCTTATGCCTGGGGATGTGGGGAGGGGCTGCCATGACAATACAATTGCATCATTTGTTAATTTTGCAGTGAAGTCTGCCTTTCAGAAGAATCTGGCCTCTACTCTGTTCCCTTCCAGTAAGGATGGAGGCTGCCCTTGTACCCACAGAATCACTACGTTTGAAAAATACCTCTAAGATCAATTAGCCCAACCACCAGCCCATCCCCATCAATATTACCTACTAACCACGTCCCTCAGTGCCACATCCCCATGGCTCTTGAACCCTTCCAGGGACAGCGACTCCACCACTCCCTAATGGGGAAGAAGGCCTCACCCAAACATGACCAATACTAACAAGACCACACTTGCATCTATGATCTGTCCCTATACACGTATAAGGAGCAAAACATACATTTCCTTCAATTTAAAGGAAAATGAGAAGAAAGCCTACACCATACACGCTTATTTCAGAGGTGATAATATGACTCTGCCTTATTTTCTGCAGGGAACGTGTAACACAAGATAACATTTGCTTTTCAGCTAGGTGGGTGGCTTTTACTTCTGTATGCACAATACACAGAGAAGGTTCTGGCCACACACAGGGAGACACAGAGCTGATGTAAAACCTTGGCACAAAATGCACTGGAGCAGACGCACCCCAATAAGCAGACCCTTCCCCAAGAGGTATGAGAAGGCTGTGAATCAGAATGTGATGTATTTCACCACATGAGACAATCCAGGGGTAACTCTGTTGTTGCTGGGTGGACTCGATCGCTCCTTACAATTGAACTGTGTATTCACAGCCTTTATGGAAACTGGAACAATTCGAGCTGCTGCGGATTAACCCATTTGTGTACTTGTGGCCTCAGCCTTATGCAAACACCTAGTTTTATTTCCACAGCAGTTACATGACACAAATCTGAGATGCTTCTCAGGAGAGAGCCAACCCAGTTTCTTGGCCCCTAAAGCTCAGAGCAATTTAACTGAGCACAGGAGACTTCAGGTGCGCACACATCCCAGACCTCCACTTCCCACATCTCAGCATCAAATGACAACTCATATCTCGCACCTTTAGAGGACTTGTCCTCCGGGCACTTTTCAGCCAGATACAGAGTATTCCCTGCAGAATCTCTTCATTGGAAGGAAGCTGAGATGTACAGTCAGGGAGGGAGGTGTGACCTGCTCCCAGAGCTAAAGAGTTTGCTGACACCACCATTGCGTGCAGCCAGGCTGTGCCCACTGGGACTGTGGCAGGTGCAAAGACACAACTTCTCAGCACTGACATGAGCAGAGGAACAGACTCTGGGCTGTGACTGTTCACCAATACCATCACAGCAGACACCATGACACATCCAGTCCAGGAGGCTGATTGAGTCAAGTGATCTGACACACAGCTCTCCTGGGCATAGACCTCCATCATCGCATTGCTCCTATCTGCTATGGTGTTATCTAGTCTTAAGATTTATTTCTGGATGTGACTGATTGTCCCTTTAGTTCACTACCACTCAGTAATTTGCTCTTGTGTGTCTGAACACTGCAAATAAACTCTTTAAATTGAAGCCTTCTTATCTTCCAGGCTGATGCTGTTGACACACAGCTTCTCTCCCGATGTGTGCCTGGCAAAGAGCTGACAACAGGCAATGACATACAGCACAAGGAAGTCCCCAGCCAGGAAAGGAGATGACCTACTCAGCCTGAAAATCACACTGTTCCCTATTTCGATTATATTATCAGTGCATGAATTTTTATCAAATCAAAGCAGCAAGATACATAGAGTGGGTTGATTATGAGAACCAGGTCCTATTTATCAAAGTAAAATAATCAGAAAGAGACATCATCTCCCCTCTGTATTGAACACCTTGGCTTATCTTGTCTTTCTAGTTACACTGCTCCTCCAAAATTCAAGCCAAGAAGGAATCTCACAGCATCTGAGATAAAGATTAAAACTGAAAACAAGAGCCAGCAGGTTAACCCCAGCAGAGCCTGGAGAAGTGCATTCAGCATATGTAAATTTTAATTCCACTCTTTGACTGATACCATTTGGATGGTCACTCCTTGTAGTTCAGTTATGATTTCACAAATCATGGTCCTCTCAATTAATGCTGCACTTTTCTTTGCAGGAGGTGGAAGTTGATTCACAATACTTATCTGGTACTTGCAACCAGCATCAAGAAACATGTAGTAGCATACAACAGAAACACGGAATTTTAGGAGGTGGAAGGGACCTCTGGAGATCATCTGGTCCAACTCCCTGCTACAGCAGCTCCCCACAGCAGGTTACACACGTAGGCATCCAGATGGATTCTGAGTATCTCCAGAGGAGACCCCACAGTTTCTCTGGGCAGCCTGTTCCAGTGCTCTGTCACTCTGGCAGTAAAGTTCTTCCTTGTGTTAGTATGCAACTTCCCACGTTCCAGTTCATGCCCATTGCCCCTTCTTCTGTCGCTGCACACCTCTGAAAAATGTCTGGCCCCAGTCACTTGACTGTTGCCCATGAGACATTTATAAGCATTGCTAAGATCCCCTCTCAGTCTCTCTTCTCCAGGCCGAACAGCCCCAGGTCTTTCAGCTCTGCTGGACTCTCTCTGGTTGAGAGATAAAGCTTGTTGGGAATGCCAGTAAGGTCATTAAAGTCTTTGTTAGAGCATAATCTGTGTGTGTACACACGTCCCAGATAACACCGTAGACAGGAATGAGGCAAACTCCACTGTCAGAGCATCTCAGAGCCCACCTCCCCAGGGCCACCGGGTGCTGAGGCATTTCTGTGGTCACCCAGTTTCAAAAGCAGATAAACCAACAGGCTATTAAGTTACAACGTGACTGCCCATGCTGATCAGCATCACCATATCACAGTTTTCTTCATTAGTGAAAATAAAGATCATTCTGACTCCTTTTGCAGCTGTGTCGACTTAGGGGTTCAGTCAGCTCGTGGTGCCCCAGCCCTAGGATCAGCAGCTGGAGTTCACCAACAAAGCCTTCATGACCCTGCTCTCCTTATAGCTCATGTTTTTCAACTAAGGCAATATATCCCATGCTGAAAAAACATTGGGAAATGTATTTGTGCACTTAGCAGTAACAGCTGAGTTTGTTTATACAGCTGAGTCTACGTGTGAAGATGAGGAACTGAATTATTCACTGCATGTCTCAGACCTGGATGACTAAATTGGGATTTGCTCCTTTATCTTCCAGGAAGGGTGGAGAAGAGGCAACGAAGGGAAGTCTAAGAGAAGGAGGCCACATTGTATCCCTCTGCTCCGCTGCTGGGAGCATTGCAGATGCTATAATTAACTGCCTATAGCAAGCAGAAACCTGGTGGCACCGTGGGAATTACAGCCTTGCAAACCCTGTTATTAAATAGTCACGCATGGTGCTACCTGACTTACATCTCTCAGGGCTTCGCTTACCTTTTTATAACAGAAGGGAACGAAACGCCCAGGCAATTTTCCTAAGATTTTAACACTGTGTTAAAACACCACCTCAGACCCTATGGATTAAAAAAAAATTACCTTTGCGCTATTGGCAATATAGTGTGAAGGAAAAGTTTGATTATTGACGTGCTGTGGTGACCTGTGCTTCCCACAGGGACCTTGGGGTCCATTCAGAAGCATCTTTCTGGAGCTCGTTTGGCAGAAGGAAAAAGATTAGGGAACTTTTAAAAAAATAATAAATATCTCTAGAATATTTCAAGCTGAGTATCATAAATGGAACTGTCAATGTCATACTAATGCCCTTTGGATACTTAAGCATCATTAAATCATAGAATCATAGGAGTCAGAGGGGACCTCCGGAGATCATCGAGTCTAACTCCCCTGCTAAAAGCAAGTTCCTCACAATAGGGTGAGCAGGAAAGCAGCATAAAGAGATGAATCCTTGAAAAGGTCCCACTTGGTACAAGTGAAAATAAGCACTTGCAGGTTTTGATTCCCACTCTGCTTTACTTTGCTGTTCACAGTAAAATGGCCAGACTACTGGCAGTAGTAGAGGAAAGGAGAATACTCTGCAATGTCAGTATTTAATTACTATACGGAGATTTTGTACTTCTTCTTAAAGCTTGCTGTACACACTTTGTTTCTCCATAAGTGATTGATGAAGGGACAGAATGGGTTAACATTCTCTTTGGCATAAAGGCAAGGAGCCTGGAGATATATGCTCTTAATTGTCTAACTTAGAGATGGAGTAGTCCTTCAGGATCTGCAAGAGGCAATTACCGGAGAGAACAAATAAAAAACAAAGGAAACAAAACTTTTCCAGGACATTTGGGAGCATCACCCACCAGATATTAATTTTTAACACCTTCTCTCCACTTTGAGTGAGATTCAAAGAAATCAAATGAAACAAAGGTAGGGGCAGCAAGGCAAGAGAGACACAGAAGACTTCAGGAGACCCAGAGGAGGATTGGGGCAGTTGATGTCATGGCTGAGGACTGACAGCTGGACTAGATGATCTTAGTGGTCCTTTCCAACCTTAATGATTCTACGGTTCTATGATGAACATTTTACAAAGATCCTCTCCTCTTCCCAGAGCTTTGCTTCTATCACCAGGCTACTATTCCCCTTGCATCCCTAAAGTACCCTGTCACAGTCAGGGCTGGTGTCTGGGCTGTCTCCAGGGGCTGCCCTCCTCCAACAGAAGAGTGCAGGTACCCAGTCCACCGAGGAGCTGCTGCATACCTGTATCCCTAAGGCTATGTCAGAGGCTTCTTTCAAAGGCTATCAAAGGGTCTGTGCAAAACCTGATGTTCACCAAAAGTTCATTATATGCACTGCAGATATAAAAATATGCATTCCCCAGAGGGGAAATCAGAGAACTAAGTGAATAAAGGTGGATAAGAATAGAGGAAGACAGAGAGAAACCAGATTCTGAATTATTTAGATTTTTCTCACTGAAGCACAATAGTCAGGGAACCATTTGTTTCCTTGCAGCAGTATCAGAGAAAAAAATATAACAAGTTCTCACTATACTGATGCTAATTCTGGAGTGATGGACTGAGGCAAACAGAAGAGCTACGTTAAAGAAGCCTACTTGATTCTGAGTTGCTTCCAGCAAGTCCCTGAAGCATACTGTCAGAAAATCATTACAAAATGTTCTCTCATTTTTACTAATAAAAGTTACTTCCTCCCTGCTCTGGCCCAGACGCTAACAGCTACTACCCAAACCCATCTCATTTACCGATGAAATAAATAAAGGTGTCGACTTCGTGTTTTCTTCTCCATATAGCACATAGAAACTAGTCTGGATGCTCAAAGCTGGAAGTGCAGCAAGCCTTAGAAGCCCACTTTCATTAACACCTGCAGTTCTTCTGGCTGCTCAGGTGTGTGACACTTTGCACACTTCAGTACCTCTTGAAAGTTTAATGAATGTGAGAAAAAGACAACCACCATGTTTCTTGGTAGGACTTACTTTCCTATGAGCCCTATTCAAGGGGTTACATAGGGGCAGATGGACAGTGCAGCTGGTCTCACAGGGAACATGAGTAACTTCTGTGTTCGTCCATGTGCAGTGACACTGCAGGGGTCACTTTGTACCCCATGCCCCAGAGACCACAGAACGGATTTTCAAAGCATTCATAGCACAGACGCATTCCATACTGCATGATTCAACTCCACATTTCCTATCAAAATGGCTTTCTTTTTCCCACAAGCAGCAGCTAGCCCTTGCTGCCAGATATGTAAGTTAAGCTTGTATGCTAAATGGCCCTATCTTTTTTTTCCTTAAGGAAGAGAAGTTAAAAGCATTTTAGTGTGAAAGGCAACACAACTGATTTTCCATCCCTCTGTTCAGAGTTCAAAGCTTATAGTGACTTTCTCAAGGAAGCCACTTAAAATGCTAGCAGTATGTTCCTGATGGAGAGTCTTTGGGAGGAACTGAATGGCAATTCACCTGCAATCCTCAAAATCACACTTCAGTTCCTCAGTGTAGGTAATACTTGCCCTCTTACGATGCCTACTTTGTTTTACTACAGTTAACTTAGAAATGAGCAGTCTTGAACAGTGAAGCATGCTTGTATGATCCATTTTCTGCTGTTCCTCTACTTTCTCCCCTGTGCATCCATCAGTAGTTACATCACTCTCCCATCCTGAGGTAATGCATACCCCCCAGGCTAATGCCTTTAAATATAAAGCCCATCCTGTGTTAAACATTAGCTACACTCTAACTGAGGCTAGCTTTCCAACTGAATAATCAGTTTTAAAGGAGAAGGTTTTCAACTCTTCTGCCAAGGAAATATGCAAAGAACAGCTTTGAATGTTTTCTTTCAAGATTTCTGTGTTAGAAACCAAATTCTATTTTATCTATTTAGACTTGTCGCTAGTAATTACTTACAAGCTCTATCAGCTTCTAGCTTAAAGGATGTAATAATTGCTAGAAACTCTTTGGAAAGGGGGAGCAGATCCCAATGAAAACAGAAACATACTTTAGAGTAGGTCATCTACCAAGATCACTGGGCCAAACTAGTTTGGGCACTAGAGCCTGGACAGAGCTTCTTTCTCTCTGGGACAATAAGTACAATGCACAGACAAAAAGACCAAAGGCCATACTTGCTCACTGCTTCACCACAAAGGCAGAAGTTGCTTAAAGCATATGATCTTCTGAAGGCAGACCACCTAACACAGGTTGGCAACAGAAGCGGCTAAATGTAAAATCTGGAAGTAAAATATTATGTATTTAGATGTACTGTTGTGAAAGATGAGGTCTAGCCTCTCAGTGCTTGGAACCAAGCCTCAAAGAAGGCCAGTGGCATCCTGACTTGTATCAAAAACAGCATAGCCTTCAGGATTTGGGAGGTAATCATTCCTCTGTACTCAGGTCTGGTAAGGTATCAAGGGTTGCGTTCAATTTTGGCCCCCTCACTACAAGAAAGACTGAGGCCCTGGAGTGTGTCCAGAGAAGGACAACAAAGCTGTGAGGGGTCTGGAGCACAGATCTTATGGGGAGCAGTTGAGGGAACTGGGATTGTTTAGTCCAGAGAAGAGGAGGCTCAGGGGTGACCTTATTGCTATCTACAACTGCCTGAAAGTAGGTTGTGGTCAGGTAGAGGTCAGCATCTTCTCCCACACAGCTAGCAATGGGACAAGAGGGAACGGCCTGAAGTTGTGCCAGGGGTGGATCGGGTTGGACATGACGATGGACGTAACAACGCCAAGAGCATTGTTAAGCTGCATGCATCTCTCTTCTATTAACATTTTTCCCTAGAAGAAAACAGTTTGGTCTATCAAATTTCTTTAACATAGGAAGGTGGGAGAAGGAGCACAATGAAGTCACTGGAGCAATAACTCTAAAAATTAAATTCCCAACCCTCTCCTGATGCGCAAACATAACCATAATGAAATCACTTCTGCTAGGTGTCTTACTTAGCTACCTAATGAAGATACCTAAATTACTGTCAGCACATGGTGAATGGGCACGGTCATGCCTTCATAAGTTGCATGGCTTTGGTCACACAGTATGCTGGGAGTTTGGCATTTTTCAGATGGGCATTGCTATAGAAACAGTCACTGTAAAGCAAGCAAGAAAAAAAGCAAAATAAAAGGCAGACAAAGAGAGACTAAAAGGGAAAACAAAAAAGATCAATCCTTCCCAAATATTTGGACATGCTGGGCAGTGATGCGTCATTGACACCATCCAGAGCAGGGGAGAAGAGAAAAGCAAAGCGCTGACAGGAAAATCTACTTTTCCCCATTGCTAGTCCTTAACGGGGTCACAGCTGGTGGGGATTTCCTAGGAAAATGGCCACAACATCTGCCAGTAGCAATGGGAAAATGCTGCCATATCACATCACATCATTCCAAATCAACAGGAAAATTATCCAGCAGAAGCACTATATAAATTTTGCAAAAGCCAGGATGAGAAAGCTCACAGGACAGACAAAGGAATATGCAAGCACTGTCTCTGACAACTGTATCCCCACATTTTTCGAAGTCTGCCCAGGATACACCTGAACCAAAAGTGATGAGGAAGTGGCAGCCACGCACTGAGATCAGAGAGCTTCCCTAGAACAATCAGCACAGAACTTGGTGAAGAGGAAAAGCCTTTTGCTCTGTAACACTGCAAGTAATTCACCAAGCATTAGCCACGTTTGAGATGCCATGCTGTTCCTCAGTTCTCCTCTTGGAAAGAACTTTGGAGGCAAAAAGGCAAACAGGGAGAACAGCATGAAGCGAGTGCTCATGATTTCCAAAAGAAACGGATTTTCCAAGAGGCTGCACAGCCTGTGTTCCACATCCCCCATGGGTCAAGTTCTCCTCAAGGTGGACGGCGACACATGTCACAGAAGCATTCTGCAATCAATTAGGAGTGAAAACGTCTCATGAGCTTTTGACACAGTTCATCAATTCAGTGAGCACAGTTTGTGCCTGGCTACCTTCCCTCACCTAAACCAAGACTGCTAAGCATGGGCCAAATCTGGAGGTTATGTAAAAGCCATTAAAAAAAAAAGAAAGCCACGTGAAGGGCACAGGGGGATTTTTTACTCATTTGTTTATTTAAAAGTTAGCAGTCACTTCACCTTCTCACACAACAAACCAAATGTTAGAACCTCCTGCACAGATGGTAATTTTTGATACATTTCTCTGCCCTAGAAATGAGATTTGTCCTTCAAATTCTCATCTGCCCGCCCTATTTCTGTGAGCTCCGCTTCTGCTCCTGGCAGTTCCCTTCCAAAACAAGCACTCAGTTGTCCCTTACAGGCACCTTTTCCTTATATGTCCTTCTCTTGAAGAGGAGGAGGTGGCATTGTACTGCCCGCTTCCACCTTCCTGGACAGCTTGGCCCTGGATGATCGAGAGAAAGAAGCTGCTGGCGATTCTGGGTTTGATCAGAGCTGTTGCACCGCAGCAGAGAAGACCATGGGGCCCTGAGCAGCCTGAGATGGCAGATGATCATCCTACCCATGGCATAGGGTTGGAACTGGGTAATCTTTAAGGTCCATTCCAACCTAAGCCGTCCTACGATTCTATGATTTTATCTTGCAAACTTAAGCGAATCCAGCACATCTTTATTTTCTCTTGTGATAGGTGGTAAAACAGGGAGTCTCTTCATATGGACTACATCAGGGCTGGGGCTTCAGCCCAGAGAAGGAGTGGTCAGCCAGACCAGACAAAAAGGATCAGGAAAGGCCTGGGAGAAACACATATTGCAGGAATTAGTACCCAGAGAGCTGCATTGATTCTGCACGGTAACCTAAATACAGACTGTGAAATAGATCATTTCACCCACTGGGTGTTGTTCAAATTAGGCTTCAGTGTATTATCTCCTAAAGTAGCAAGAGGTGGTTATCTCCTCTGCTGAAGCTTTTCTAGCAGATTGCTGAAATGACAGCAGCTGGGTGACAACAGGGAACAGAGGACTTCAGCATTCCTGCTCATCCATGCCTAAGCAGCCTTTCTGCAGCCTGGCACCAGGTGCCTTCACTGGAGCAGTTGAACACCGCCATGTGCTCCCAGTAAGTGAGAAGCTACAGTGTTTAACTGCAAAGCCTTTTGTTACTTATGCTTGGGCACATGACCTCTCTTTCTCAGATGTGGATGTGAGCAGTGATTTAAGCAAAGCAGTAAAAGAGAGGGGAAAAAAAAAAAAAAAGACCAACATGGAAAAGCCTGCGGCATGCCTATGGAGGCAGTGAAGCTTTGAGATAAATTTATACGATAGTTTTCTGTAGCAGGAGAGAGGCAGCACCTGAAATTTATGCTATCATTAAACTTTTGCATGTAGTGGTTCAGTGAACCTGCAGCAGCATCACAAAACTCCAGAAGTGGCACTGTTGCTTATCAAACCCACAGCTTTTTCCCAAGAGCTGGTAATGGGACAGGACAAAGGAGTTCATAGTTAAGGACTCTGGCTTTGGTTCTTGTATTTGGACTGTGACAATGGCAAGCAATAATTTCCTTGTTCACCAACTGCTACGCTTTATAAAAAATGAAAATAAAACTGATCTAGTGTGAAATGAAAATAAAACTGATCCGACTGAAAATGAAAGCGTTATTCAATCACTTTGAGCATTCTCTGTATCTCTGAATACAAATCCAGTCATTCCTAACCACACCCAGATAAGGTATGTCACCAACTGAACCAAGACCTGGGACAGGGCAGGATGGAGACCTCACTGCACTTTCAGAAATGGAGTTTGCAAGGTAAACTGCAGTCAAAGCCTAGCTAGAGAAATCTCTGACCTTACCGCAGTGCCTCCCACAATAAAGACTCCTCCTTCATTCAAATGACTGACCTGCCACTCTTCTTTTATTTTACTCTAACGACATTAGAGATTAAAGTGTTCAGGAACAGAAGCCAGATGTAGCAAGTTCCTGAAACCAGTACATAGCTTCTTCTGGAACAGCGACGGGCAAAGATACATGATACGTTTTGGCTTCATTCTGATGTCCCCAGCGTGCCTTTGGCAGTACAGAGCCGAACGCAGAAATCCAGCTCGGATCCTCAAGGTAATTTTGACCACCATGGGTGTGAGGCAAGATGAAACAAAAGAAAGCTGGTAGAAAAGAACAGCTGAGTGGATAAATGTACAAAAATCTGCAGATTTACAAAGCAGATCTGAGAGAGGGCTGTTCAGCAATCAGGTAGATCCTACAAGATGAGGAAAGGAACCCAAGAGGGTAAGGCTGAGAAGTTGCACTCTATAGTGGTAGCACTCTATAGTGAAGACAACACGTGTATTTTTCTTACACCTAGTGAGTCTGAACCATTAAATTAATAGATCAGGCTTGACAAGCACTCTGTTTGTTAAGGGTGATTCATTTGTCAAGATCAGTTGATACATACACGGATGTGACAAAATACCTTTATTAGCAAGCCAGGAGAGACAACAGTTGCATCCAGTGTTAACAGCTGTGTTCGCCAACATCTAAAGCTGCATCAACAGAGTATACAGTAAGGAACTCTGGATGTTTGCTGTGAAGAGTCTGGGTTATAATTTAGGAACCTGTATTTATAGCTAGTTTTGTTGCATATGTATCGTGCCCGTGTGTCCTTGCTTGATGGCCTTTCCTGATGATGTGAAGCCAAAAGGTTAAAATTTATAGGCTTACCACTTCATACCCATTGCAGGTTCAGCTCTACCCGGGTGTTGCTATTGTAGTATCATGCCCCCATGAGTGCTCTGTGTGGGTCTGGGCTGTGCAAGCCAGATGAAGTGATGATATGGCTAGGAAGGCAAGACATGCAGTGTGCACCCTGATTGCTTCCCGTCACACAAGGGTGGCAGGAACACACACACACTCTCTCTCTGATGTAGAATGAAGGAAAAGCATCTTGCAAGGGGGCTGCTCCTCTGGTTTGGTTTTCAAAGGTTAGGGGCAGGATGGTGGCAGTGAGTGAAGAGATGTGCACTGAACCAGTTACACTGACACATGTTAAAGGGTTGGTTTTCCTTTGTTTTATTTTAACTAAATGATCCTCGAACAATCCCAGCAGAAAGTTCAGCATTGTATATTTGCCATTTTGTGTTTTGGCTATATTTTGCTAACTCGCCATACAAATGTTGATGATTTGTTCATTATATTAGCTTAATTGCTGTAAGCCTAGTGTGTCTGAATCAATCAAAGTTAAAACAATAACAATATGTTTTTATGTAATCACAATTGATGAGAAAGCAAGCTGCGCGAAAGGAGGTTCCGCATGATGTTCTCAGTTATCTTTACAAAGAAATGATAATTAATTCTGCACTACTTCTTCTGAAGGGATAGAAAAAGATGGGAAGAGATAAAGGTTGTTGGTGGTTATATAATCCCTGCCCATTCTGCTTGCTGCAGTATGCTGATAATGAATGATCAGAAGAATAAAGCTACTTTGAGCCCTAGCCCAAGAAGATCTTAGCACACACATCAGGAGAAAAGGCACAGCTCCATTTTCTGGCCAGGAGGTAGGTCGTTTTTGTCCTGATTCACAATGACAACTCAGATCCATTTACGATGATTCTGGGAGGCTTAGAGCTAGCAAGCAGATTGCCTTGGAAATCACATATACTCATGTAGTAAAGATTGTTCATCATACACAGCATACTAGAGCTGAATATTCAGCTTACTACATCCAAATCCTGTTTTTCGGTTCAGGCTAGGCACTTTATCAAGTCGCCATTTGCTCCCAATTCTAGCTAGGGACTGGAGGGTTAAGCTAACCTAAAGGTCCTGATGAAGGACCTCTACCTCACTCACCCTTCCTCTCCCTATGAACATTTCCCTATGATCCACAGGGGTTCTACGATTTCCATCAAATGGACTGAATTAGCCATACAGTAAGTGAGCTTTAGAACAAAAGTACACATTACTCACCAAAATGGCTGCCATTAATTCCAATGCTATCCAATTAGATTCTTAGGCAATTTGTTCATGAATCATGCAGAGAAATGGATCATTTTGAAATGTATGAAAAGAAATCTTGTGAATCTGTGCAGTGTAATATCGCAGTACTCTCACATCTATTATTAGCTGTAATCTATTGTTACTGCACATCTTAGACAATGAAATGCCTGCATTTTATCTTGCAGAAGGTTCTTTCACTTTAAAATCATTTTAAATAGAGAAATGAAACTATTTTAATTAAAAAAAAACATCCAATCACACATGAATTGCTGGACTGGTGGCACTTCTGTTGGCATCACTAAAAGCTCTTGATGAAAATCACTACTATTCCCTGACTGCAGCATGTTCAAAGAAAAAGACTGCTGCAATTTCAAAAGATTTCAGAAAATTGTTTCCTTGGGGCTAATGCCTTTAGTGACCCAGCTAAAGCAACCTGACTAGAAAACTTTTGTCTGAAAGCCATCCTGAAAGTTTGCATTATTCTAGCAGAAGAGTCAACAGAGATACAATGAGAAGCCTTGCTGAGTTCAGGAACAATGCACGTAGAACCCTGGGTAAAATTAGCATTAATGCAGCTAGATTCACATGTTGTTAAACCTCACCCAGTCCTTTGGCAGCAAACAACAGCACAACTCTAAGGATTCTGCAAAAGGACTTTGATATCTCAACCCTCAATAAAGCTAACCAAGTCTTGGGATTGCTGCACCACTGCTTGTACTCTTCTAGGTTGAGTTTTGGGAAGAAGGGCTTGCTGCATCCTTGCACCTACTCTTCTAGATTGGGACTTTAGTGGATTTACTACTCTGTAGCCATGGGACATGCTGATGACTTTACCCCGTAGTAAAACAGAGAAAGTAAATTGTCTTTCCCAGTTTCACAGAGGGTTAGTTTACATCACAATTAAAAGAAGAGCAGACACACAGTCACAGTGCAAATTTGTTAATGTGGTATGTTCAACTTGTGGCTTACCAGCCCATTTATATTTGTTGGGTTTCACCATTCCCTCCTGCAGGAACTGCATATGGTGGGCTGACACAAAACCAAATTGCGTACTCTTTTTTACAACGTTAGAGTAAGACAAGCAAAGAAGAACTTGGTACGATTATAGAAAATGCTCTAAAGAAAAGCTGGAGTCATTCTCAATTTCAGTATTAGTACAGCTAGTTAGTACCATGAAAACAGTACTGAAAACCACAATTTTTTTCAGCTCAAGCAATTAAATCATTTAACATACCTAATGAAGCATAAATAGAATTCTGATAGTTTCTGAGTAGTTTCCTTCCATTGTTTTTTTTCCTGTACAATCTGTTAATTTAATAATCATAATAACAATCACATTAGGGAGAGCATTATTTCTGACCAAGGACATTCAGCCACTGGTTTGCATGAAAAGCACACAATAAGAAGAACAGAGAGCCAAATTAGATGTATTTCTGTCTTTTCCTCCCTTTCCCTTCTCAAAACACTTCATGTGCATGCTTTCCTTCTGGAGCTTTCCAAACTACCACAAACACAGAAATGCATCTTGTCCTTCAGTAAGTGAGAAGAAAACTATGACGCTTCTGGAAGATGCAACTGTACAAAGGAATCCAATGGAAAACTCCAGCATCTGTCTCAATCAAGTCTCTCATATCAGCTCTAAGATACTATAAAATAAATAGTTCTGTGCCTGCAGAACCACAGGGGCCAAAAGAGGCTGTAGTGAAGTCATTTTCAAATGCAGTGCTGCAAGTCAGGAGGAAGAAATTGTATGCAAGCCCCTAGCATCAGTTGGGTTTGGTCTTTGTTGTAGCACCAGAAAATTGCTTTGCTATTATCTTTAAAAACAAAAACAACTGTTCAAGTCATGAGGTGCCACAGCATCTTCAAGACAATAGTAAACTGAGAAAAAAAAAAGATTTAAGAATGCTACCATCAGACTCAAAGGGAGCAAAATTGATCTTTCATTTGGCAGCCTCCATAGAAAACATTAATTTGCTCTGGCCTTTGACAGATTTTCAGTGCTTGGGATGTAAGATATTAACAGTGATTAACACCAGGCTGGTATGGTCCAAGGCAGCTTGTCATAATTCAGTACATCACTATTAAGATACAATCCAGGGACAACCATTTGAAGACATCTGGCTTTGGAAATTTCCACCAAAATCTTCACACCAAGGGGAAAACAAGTATTCATAAAAATATTCTAGAATCACCCAATCTATACGAACTTGTGCCAAAAACTCAGACAAATCAAAGTCACTATTCAATAGCCACTGCTCTATATTTATAAAGTTTCTGTTGCTCATTGGCAGACAGAAGGAATAGTATTTGACTTGGATGACAAATCTCAAACTGTGGAAAGTGAATTGCAAGTCATAAGCTTGACCGTACTGCACGCTGAAAATTGTTGGTCCAAACTATTCTGAGAATCCTTATGAATAACAAATGCATTTGAAGGAGCCCAGATCATTTCATGCACAGTTCAACCAAAGAAAAACAGGCTAAATTTATGAGCATCACTCTCAGCGGACAAATTAATCAGCCTTGCCATATGCTGCAGCTATGACCTGAGAAAGTGTCTTAGCACTGAGCATGAGTAACATCTCATGAAACATTCCTCAGCTACAAATTGTAACACTTTAATGCAGTTTTGGACCCATTTTCTGTCCCAGGAATGAAGTGGAAGAGCCAAGTTGTCCCAGCTTCTCTGTACGAACATATAATTCCCCTGGTATTGGACGAGCTCTTGAGAGCGTGTACTTTACATTCCCCTTTGTGAACAAATGGCCAACAGTTGGGAATGTTGGCAGGACATGACACAAAGGGCAGGCCACTCTCAGAGATGAGAATGGCATTAGGACAAGTGTGATTTATGACAGTGACTTTGGGGTTTCCATATCGCTTTTGGGTTATTCTTGACACGAGTCCACTGACTCAGAGGAGTAAAGAGCTTTGAGTTGGAATAGATACCGGATGTTTGGTTTCAGGCTTGGCAATCTTGTTGTGACCTTGGAAATGAGAGCCAAGGGAGAAGAGATGCGGTGGATGAACTGGGTGATGGAAATAGCAGCCCAGTCAGAGCCCATAGGCTTCCCTCAGAACCCCTTGCAGTAGCACCACGCAGAGTAAGCCCAAATCGAAACCTCATAGCAGTACATGTAGAGAGGAAATGCATCAAACTGATTCACGATAAAGTGAATAAAAGTCATCATTAAATAATACTAACAAAACCAAGGGTCCTGAAGCCTAGAAGATCTTGCAATTTAGGAGTTATTTTCATTACCATCCCAGATTGTCCTCACACTCACAGCCTTCTAAGCCTCCGCCTTCTCCTCAGCATCTTCCTGATCTGGATCTTCCCATTCACAATTTATGCAAAAGCTTTGGCTTTTGCCTCACCAATCTCTCTCTTCTGTTTTTAACATTGCCCTGTTCTACTTATGGAGCCAATACTCCTATCTTTTATCTTCAAGACCACTTGGGAAGCTCTGCTAAATGACCAGCGCCGTTCCCCCATCCTGTTGCCACTGTTTCCCACTGCAGTCCGCTCTTGCATCTCTGTGGAGAGAAACAAAGGCCCTGCTGGCGCTCCTCTATCCCACTTGCTCCTGTCTTCCCATTCTATCCTCAGTCCATTTGCCTTGCTTAATGGAAGATAATGCACCTATAAACATACACAGAAATAAAGTTTTCCCTTCTGCTGTCCTCAGCCACCACTTTTGGAAGAATTATCCTGGTTACATCCTTCTGCACGAGCCTTTGAGCCTGCTCCCCAAAACCACCTAGGTTACATCTATGGGGAAGACGCAGGAAGGAGTTCAAGCACTTCAAGGAAAAAGAATGTCAAAATCTTCATTGTCCTCCCTCAGACGAAGCAAGTTGTGTGACAGAACCCAGCGAAACCACAGCAGCCTTACTAAAGCCATCTGGTTAGTTGGGTAGACAAAGCTGTAGGTTTGTGCTGTTGTCTTTTGAATTGCGTCATGTGAAAAACATCCACCAATACCCACAGAAAGATGCATAGTCAAATAACCCCAGGAAATAGCAAAAGAGACAGATGGAGAATTTGTCTGGCTAATTTTCTCCCCTGTGGCTACTGTGATGTTTCTGCTAGAAAGGATGCAGAAGGAGGCAGAGTGAATAAACGCAAACTGACTTTTTGAGACGCATAGATAACTGTAATATTTCTTTAAGTCCACACAAAAAACACCAGTGAAAAGAAATAGGATTAGAAAAAGCCATAAAAAAGATTTTATAACTGAAACCAGCAAAAGAAGTGGAATTTCATTTTTATCGTGGTGAAGTTCCTTGTTCAATACTGCAAACAAGGAATGCTTTCTGTCCTTATGTTAATACTTTTGAAGAGACCGGTATGCTCAAGGTGACATAAGAAAGTATTTTACCAAAAGGAGAGGACTTGCTTCCCTGGTGGCCAGTGAGACGCTTTGTGTCTCTAGTCGCTCAGGGCAGATGGTGTGTGCCCCACTGCCCAGTGGGTGCAGCATGCCCTGCTTTCCTCTGCCTGACATTCACCGAGGTGATGTGGCAGCTGCTCGCTCCACTCCCCAAGGCACGTTTGGATCCGTCCTTTTTCCCTGCACTCCCCTTCCCCATTCCCAGTCGAGATTTCTGCCTTCTGTCACCTCTGGTGTTTTCCGAGGGGCGGAACTGCCATTCAAATCCTTTGCCTCTCTACTGGTCGAGGCTGTGGGATCCCCACGGCTGCTTTGGTCCCTTTGGGCAGTTGCAGCAATGCAACATGGGTCAGACCCAGAGCAACAAGAAGCCTGTGCAGGTTCTGTGCATTTTTTGTTTGCTTTGTAACATCTCTTTTTCCTCACTCACCACATAGCCTTAAAGTCCTGTATTTTTCTTAGCATCTCTGGCTGCTTAGTCAAATGTCAAAAATACAACTGCTTCAGAGAACTGGTTTCCTTTTATGTGCAAAAAGCAAAAGGCAGGGAAAGAGAATTCTGTCTATGTTAAGTATTTTCTTTGCTTTTGTTCACAAAGGAAAGGAATTAGGCTGTTAAAATAATAATAAAACCTGAAACACTCATTTTGAATGTTGTTTACAGCTGGGGGTTATATTTAAGGCTTCTGTTCTCCCTCCTCCCCTTCTTTCTGTAAAGAAACAGAAGTTGCCTAATTTAGTTTTGTTGCTCAGTTGGCCATATTAGTGCATCTCACTCAGAAGAACACCCCTGAAAAGAATGGCACGTTTTTAATGCCTACTTAATGTCAGTCTTCGCGTTTCTGCTTAGTGTTGATTAGCGAAGTCACTATGAAGATCAGATTTACAAGCTATTCTCCTGGTCTCCCAAAGAATGTTAAGTATTCCTTCGCTGGAGAATCACTGTACTTGTAGCCTGACCTCCAGCTGTAAACATCTGCTCTGTTCACCCCTTCTAAGGGTAGAACTGGAATATTTTCTTATATGCTCATTTTTTTTTCCCTGCATCTCTCCCAGAAAGCTGTATGTGTCCCTGAAACTTTATTACACATATCAGTGAAGCTGTATTAAATAATAGTAAAATCTTTGTATGAACGTATGCTTTTGTTTCTGTACATACAATAGCAATTAAAGGACTCAAAAGCGTCAGCATTGGGCATCCCCACACTCACAGCACTTAGAAAAGAGGCAAACTACAGTCAAAAGGAGAGAAGAGTTCAGTTGGAAGAGACACACAGAAACCATTAAGTCCAACTGCCTGACCACTCTTCTGGCTATAGGATCTCAAACATATGCTGTACAGGTACAGTGGGCTACAGAAAGCACGCAGGTAACCAGAAGACTTGATTATCTCCAGTGAGCTGTGCATTCAGCACACAGCCACCCTGTTGCACACTTCATCAGTCAGCAATTATAATGCTTCCCAACCGTGGCTGTTTCTCACCAACCTCACATCTGCTTTCTCAAACAATGAGACTCTTTTTGAAACCACACCGTGTCAGTGGAAAACTTTGTCTGACAGCTCTTGCAGAAAAACTTCACAGGAAGTGAACAAAGCGGGTAGAACTTTATCTTTCCTCAAACAAATTATTTTAAATCATTTCCCTCCCACCTCTAGCTGGGTTCTCATGCTGATACGGGCTCTCAGTCATGTGCTGATCTTGCTGCATGTGGAGAGCTGGCAGCAAGAAGCAGACTGGCACATCACTGAGCACATCACCGACCTGGCTTGCCCTGGGGACAAACTCAGCCCTGACACATGTGAGTGTTGCTTCTATTATAGCTGTTTTGCAAAAATGAGGGACAAAGAAGCTGAAGGAAGAGGTCTCCAGATCTTTCATCCTTCTGTAATATGGTTTTCTTGCTATGTGCTTTATTAGCCTCTAGGCTCATTCCTAATCAAAAGAGGTCATGCTAATTTGCGTCTCACACCCAGTTTACTACAAAATGCACCCAACAAGCAATTTACTCCCCCAGTTATAATCACAGCTCAAATTATCACTGAGACTTCATAGCTGTTTCTTCAGCTTTTTGCAGATTCCTGGCTAGGCTGAATTTGGCACAGCCAAAGAAATACCCTCACGGTGAGATGGAGGGCCACCGGCACGGTGCGTCAATCTGAGCAGCCCCCAGCCTCTGCTAACAGAGCAGAGGACTGTCAGCAGGAAGGTAACCTGAGATCCAGAGGAGATCAAAGAGAGGGCGACCAGGCAGTACTGGGGTCTGCAGTAGGCACGGTGCTGCCTGATATGCTCCCAGAGCCACACATTCAATGTCCGTGACAGCGTCGCTGGGGAAGGAAGGCTTTCAGGTGTGGTCTAAGCTAGAATTAAGCCAGTTTACTTTAAATATTTGCAGCAGGCAGATTTGCATATAAATTGCCCATGGCTGCTGATGTCACGACCTCTTATTCCACTCCCCATAAAGATTGCTGGCAAGTTATTGATACATGTGATGATTTCACAGCGTCAGGTTTCTGTGTCTGCTGCCATCCTCTAGCAGAACCCAGTGACTGCCCTGTGCTCAGGTCAGGGGGTCAGGTCAAACTCATTTCTCTCCCTTCAGCCTACATAAATTTCAGGTCAAGTTCTCACAGCTGATCAGCACAGGAACTGGTACAAGTACCCACTATCTCTTGAACTAAAAGAGAGGAGATTTAGGTTAGATGTTAGAAGGAAATTCTTTACTCAGAGGGCAGTGAGGCCCTGGCACAGCTGTCCTGGGAAGCTGTGGTGCCCCATCCCTGGAGGCGCTCCAGGCCAGGTAGGATGAGGACCAGGGCAGCCTGAGCTGGGGGGGGGCAACCCTGCCTATAGCTGGGTGATCTTTAAGGTCCCTTCCAACACAAGCTCTTCTGTGATTCTATAATCCCAAAAAGCCAATGGCTGACAGGTTGCAAGCAGCCAACTGTAGGACTTCCCACTGCCTAGTATCTGGTAAACAGAGCGGTGACAGTAGCCCCAGTGTTGACAGCACAGCGACTCCCATGGGAGAACTGAATTAAATACCCTTCGCTCCTCCTTAAAAATCACTTGTTATAAACATACCCCAAATGCACATAAAATGAACCAAGCCAAGGCCGTGCTGCTAGGGAGGAGGGAAGATGGGAGGCAGGGTGGGAAGACTGAAGATGCTTTGAATCAACAGGAAGCAAACAAAGCCTTTGGGAAGCCAGCCAGCAGGACTGTCAGATAATGCTTCCTATAAACCTTACAGAGGAAAAAAAAAAAAAAAAATTTATGCAAAGGAGTTACAAACTGTGAAACAGCAAATCTGCTTTAAATTTCGAAAAAGGTCTATTTGCTTGCAAATCTCTTGTCAGCTGCAGAACAGATATCAGAAGAGGATAGGACTGAAAGTCAATTTCCTGGTAAAGCCTACAGATAAAGATGGCACTGCAGTACAATGGAAGAAATAACACGCACACCATTTCCCTCATTTTGTCATTTGGAGCTTATGATTTTTTTTTTCCTGGAGCATATCAGCAACAAGGACAGCAAAAAGCTGGCCTGTGTTATGTTTATTTAAACAAAGTTTAGATAGCGAGTTGTCTACACTTCAGCAAATTCACAGTTCTGTGGGAGTAAAAATAAACTGCATAATTTTACTTCCAAAATAAGAATGAAAGACAATAAACTACAACCACAGGAAACAAGAGTAGTTACTCTTACTGCTCCTTTTGAAACAATGGGCTTTGGCCTAAGTTGTCTTATGCTGGTAAGCCAACGACGACCAGGAAGGTAATGCTCTGTAATAGACAATTTTCCCCACATTTCCTTTTTTTTCTTTCCTATTTTTCTTTCAGCACGCATTAATAAAATCTCTCAGAAGAAGGGAAGTATTATCTTTGCTTTGCATATCATATGCCAAGTAGAAAATTGCATGTAAGAAGTGTCTGTACGCAAATTAGCTATTTTTAAAGAGCATGGAGGATATGAATGCAAATTACACAGACGCATTTCCATCTAGCATCCTAATGGAAAAATGGTTCCATGATTCACATTATCAGCACACACACCTCATCCCCTTGTGCCTCACACAGGCTTTCCTGCAGCTTTCCCGGCACACGAGTTTTGCACAGGGATTGCTCTCTTACCATGAGGCTATGGTCCATGGCAGCAATGCCTACGTGGTCTGGTGCAATGAAATGAAAGAAAAGCTGCATCAGAGTAAGAAGTAGGAAAAATAGATAGGCTGAAATTCCTGGCAAAAAAGATGAGCAGTTGCCCCACTGTCAGTCCAGGATTGCCTGTGTTCTACAGAAACCATGTGCAGTTGGAGTGGTTTATGCTCTGTTTGGTCCCCTCTTTGACAACGTAAGCTGTAGGATTATTTCTACTTTCACGCATGGTATCTGGAGGGGAGGTCTATACACAGCCAGCAGCAGAGCATGAGGGGTGAACTCTCCTGACTGTTCTCTGCTAATCCCAAACACCTTCCCTGTCCCGTTAGAGGCCTTGCTGGCCCATACCTGGCTAGAACTTCCTATCCCCAGTGGGGCTAGTCGCAGAGCCAGCACAAATCCCACTTCCCAAGTGACTTGTCCCACCTCTGAGTGAATGCATGTGCTGCTGTGATAGTTAACCTACCCAAAAGGTTGGACCTGTCTGCACAAAAAAACAAGATTTTTCTTCTATAGCCTCCACGAAATGGGCAGCATGAGTGCATTAGATATCTGAGAATATTTGTTTCCATGCTGCTAAAGCAGCAAGGCATCCAGCAACAAACAAACAGCGGGGATTGCCATTTAGACTGGTAGTGATTCAGTAAGCCATTCTTACTGGTTGTAAAACCGTGCTTAGATGAACTTTAGCATCCTTGGCTCAGTGTGAAAAAGTTTGAAGAATGAGTGCAGGATGAAAGCCCAAGAAGGGAAAGAACAAATCAGCCCTTCTGTGAAAGCACACACACATTGCGTATTTAAAAAGCATTCTAATTTTCACAGCTATTGTGCCAATCAATGCAGCTTGGAGGGACTGTTGACTGCTTGTACGTCTCTGCTTTCCAACTGAAGAATAAGAGTTACTGATGATAAATGCAGCATTTTGCTTACTCTGCTGAAGTTAACATCAGTTGAAACTTCATGCTTCACAAGGGACAGATAGGCAGGTAGCTTGAATGCTTTTTGCTTTCCCCAGTGGTAGTTTCACTCAGGTACATGGGAAGGATATTATTTTTTTTCACTGATTGCACATGATTTCTTTTCTCAAGATCTTTTTCTCATAGTAAAATAGGTTAAGCCAAATTTGCAAGATTTCATGTTCACAGCTGATTAAGAACTATCCACCCTATTCTGGCAGTCAGCTCAGTGGCTATCAGGACAAACAGCTTTGCATCCCAAAGAAGGGAAATGGACCAGGAGAAAGGAACAGATTTATGGCTCAGGCACTGGATTAAGATACAAGAGAACTGAATTTAGCACCTAGCCATAGGCACTGCTCTGCTTTGCAGCAATTCCTTCACTGTTGCTGCACTCCTGCCATCTAACTACAGGAAGCTGCCCCATAATATCCGAGTCACAGGGGCTCTGCAGAAAGAAGTACACCGTATCTAAGGAAAAAAAATGTAAGCAGAAGCTGCAGAAGTTATTAATTTGGAGGGTTAGTATGTTATATTTCAGTGGACTGAGGGTTGTCTGTGAGCTCGGTAAGCAGTAGATAGAAGAAATATTTCTTGTCACCTCAAAAGTACGCAACAAAGCGTTTAAGCATCTTTCAAAATGCAGGATCCTAAATTGGTGACAAATTCATACAAACGCAGGATTTGGGATCAAAATTTCCCCAAATGCTGAAGTGTTTGCATCTAAGATTGTATATTAGGCAGATGTAATCCTAATCTGTTTTGTCACACAGCCTTAATCAGGGAGTGTCATTTGACAGCTGTGCACAACCAGATCACAAATGAACAAAGTGTCCCCAGAACACTCACGAAAGATTGGCTCTTCAGTTCAACCTCTGAATTTTCAGGAATCTGTGACTTTGAGGACAGAATAAGCAGTAAAGCACTGCCTTGAGAAAACTGTAAATTCATTTCATGGCAGTAAGAAATTTCATTTACGTAACATGAGAAATAATTAAATCGGAGCTGATCTGTGTGCCATGTGAGTTTAATTGAATTTGGGTTTCATGTCTCTGGTTGTTTTATCAGGACTGGCTCCCAGAAAGCGTTATTAGTCATTTTTGCAATAAAAATGAAAAAATAAGATGAACAACTGCTTCTTAAATGAGCAATAGAAGGAAGACTTGGAATAAACTCCTGCTGAGCACCACAGATCAGTAAAGACAACAGCACCTGCCAGCATTGCTACCTGGAGCTTAGTCAATGGGGAACATAAAGCATTTGTGAAGAAAGCGTTCCATGTAATTCTTTTGCCAAAAATGACTGTGACAGCTATCTACTCTGACACTTCACAACTCAGACAATGTGATTTCACCACATAATTGATTTCTTTCCTAACTACTTCCTTACTACATGTAAAGCAACAAGATCAAGCCCTTGGTAGAGTGTGTCCTTCAGGAATGGAGCATCTCCATTAAAGAGGTGCAGCCATCTTCTTTTCAGTGACAGTGCCACTGAAGATCATGTTTCTTTCCTGCCTGCTTTTAATTTCAGTATTTGTCCATTGGATTACTCCTTTCTTCCTGTTACATAAAATCCCTCAGAAATTAGATGAATCGTTTGGAAGAACAAAGGCCATCAGTGACCTAAGTTTGCACCCCTTCTTAGAGAAGCCTAGTAGATTGAAAACCTTGCTTCCTTACTGTAAGGCACATACCCTGGATCTTTACACTGTTGTACAGGTCTTCCTGAAGTCCTCTATACAGACACCCTGACTACCCACTGCTTCCAGCTGTGACTTGGTCTCAGCTCTTCTCATGTTTGTCTTTCAAATTGCCTTAGCTTTAAGGCAACAGTTACATGGCAACTAAGTCCCTCGACCTCCCCAGTTACTTTTAGGAAGAGCATTCCCATTTTTTGAGCTGAGGAACTCTGCTTCTCCTTTCAGCATCCCCAGCCCCAACAAACTACTCTTGGAAAAGCGCCTTTTCCCTGTGTGTTTGACAGAAACATTTTATCAACAAATTCTGAGAATAAATACTCAGACTGTGGATTGGGTGTGATCTAGCCTTATCAACATCTGATGTACAGTCATTCATCTGGATTATATTATTTTGTTTCAAAGCTATGATGAGACTGTAAATTTGGAACTGACCAGATTAACAATTTCAGGACTGAATGCAGAGGATTTATCCTAAAAAGGATGAAATAAGTGAGCTCATGCTGTATTTCAATGAACCTTGACAGCTGTGGACATCGCATTTGTATTGATATTGTGCTGTGCTCCTTCTGACATGTTTTTGGAAATATCTACCTCAGTCTCCACATTGCAGACCTCTGCTTCAGTTGTGGTCTCCCTTTCTGGCAGGTCAGGGCAAGAGCTGAGACTGGAAGAGCAGAAAGAGAAAACTGCACTGCTCACTATGGATTTACTTGCCTAAGAAATTAGGGGATTTAAAGATTTACGTGTCATACTAAAGAAAGGTCAAAAGAGGTTTGTGACTTGCTCTCATCAGCAGAGTGAAGCAGCATCTTGCTCTCCTTGGCGATTCAGCTAATCTCTGGGAAGTCCTTGGCCAATTTAAGAGAAAGACATAGCACACAGCTAAGCACAACCAGGAGAAGCAATACTGATGATCCATCTTGATCCTACAGAAAGCATTTGAATGTCTCTTCTCAAAATTAAAAAAAAAAATAACCATCATTTACACACTGGTATAAGTTCTTCTTTCAAATGCTCTTAGCCAAATTGATTGTAGTTGCTGATTGCATGATCCCAGCTCCCACAGTACCAGCTTTTCAGCACAGCTCAAACACATGTTTGGGACAAGGGAATGGAAGAATTGGTAGAACAATTGCATTTACCTATTTAAGCATTCATATGGTTGCTACCACCACAGTACAATAAAAGTCTTCTGAGGACTGGCAAAAACAACACAAATAAGTACATGCACAGTTCTGAAGCAGTTGAAGTTGAGCAACTTGTTAAAGTAACACAGGAAGTCTGAGCAGAGTGTGAAATAGGGCATAACCATACCCAGTACTAAAGCTCAAAACTGCTTGACCACACGTGCAGTACCTCCTATCTTTAATTTACAAGTGTTATTCAAAGTTAGCCGCATGTGTGCTCTTAGTAGGTGATTAAGTCTGACAGGCTTCACATTGCTGAATAAATCTAGATAAACCTCCAGGACTCTGCAAGTAACTGTATGAGAGGAGCCTACTGAGCTCCACACAAAGTTTAGTGCCAGAAGTAGGCTAGCACTTATGAGCTCTTGGCTTCCAGTTTTTATGATTAACTCATCACCTAGTAAATGTGGCCAGATCTAAAGGACAGCACTAGGAAAACGAACAATAGGTTCCGGTGTGACTAAAGACTTTTCTTGGGAGAAGAGCTTAGAGGAATTTATTTATTTATTTATTTTGCATAGAGTTGTTTTGGGAAAATACAAGGTTAGTAATTCTGCATGAACTTGAACGTTTGCTGAATTATTTACCAGAAAAATACAGTCACACATTTTCCTCGAAACATCTGCTTTTTACATTTTATTAATAAGAGATCCAGCACTTCCAAATTGAAATTGATTAATGAAAGGAAAGCTCCCTTTTATTTACTATATATATTTATATATACATAAAGTTCACGTACAAGACATGGCCTTTTCAAAATTTATTATTCAATGATTCTCCAGTCTTTGACTTCCTGACATTACCAAGAAACCATGAGACCCAAAAGACAACTCAGCCTATTTCCTGCTGCTCATTTCTCTGTTGTCACCTCCATCAATAACTGTAATGGCAGATCTGGTAATCTGGTGTGGTTTAACCCAGCAGGCAGCTAAACACCACATTTGCTCTCTTCCCCAGTAAGTGGGATGAAGGCGAGAAATAGAAACAAAATAGAAATTGGAGGTTGAGATAAAAACTATTTACTAAGATGAAAGAGGAAAACAGAAACAAATATACGACATCAACGTATATTTAGCCGCAATGCAATTACTCACTAACCAGTGCCCAGCTGACAACACATCTGCCCACCATCCAATGCCATACTATGAAGACAAAAGCTTACCCCCCACCAAACACTCTGCAAATCCTTGAGCAGCAACTGCCCCCTGGCCAACTCCCCATAGCTTATAGCTTTCCATATGATGTTATATAGTATGGAATGACCTCCTCCCCAATTCAGGCCAGCTGTCCTGGCTCCACCCACCTCCCTGTTCTTCCCTGCAAGAAACAATTTAGACCATCATTTTAAAAGATGGGCATTTTTGATGCTGCCAGGTCAGTTGTGTACCATGTGCAAAATGGCAAAGTATCCAACAATTGATTTTTCCTCATTAGCTGTTCCTCAGCTTTCATTTCTCATAAAGCCTACTGTATTTGGGTAAATGTCTTTGTGACATCCATCACAAACCTAGTTGATACTAAGCATTGCCTCAGAGGTAACTGTTCAAAGGTAAGGAGGACTGGTAGACAACACTCTTTGGCCTTATTTCTTGTTCTGTCATCTTTTGTAAAAGATCATTCAATGAAAAGAACAAGGAAATCTGTGATTGAAAGGAACAAATGGGAAAGCAGACAGGGAAAAAAAAAATAGGGTGGTAAAAGACATTGATTGAAGGCTGGAACTTTCCCCTATTCCCTGGCAGGTGAGTTCCTCAAAAAACAAAACAAACAAACAAAACAACAACAACAACAACAACAAAACCAACAAAAAAACAGTTTGTTTACCAGACAGAGCTTTATGTAGTGGTAGATAATCTTTTCTGATTACTGCAGGGAAGATGACTTTTCACAGAACTGACACATATGATGGATGAAGCACACTTACAGTTTCTCTTCCTGATCTAATTCTGAGTGAATCATGGCCATAAGAAAAGCTTTCTTTGATTATCACTTGATTTGATATTCTCCCTCACCTGAAACATCCCTTTCATATAGGGGATCTACTTCTGCTTTGATTATGGGGAAACATGGCACTTCCTGCTCCTTCTATGCATTACTTCATAGGCTTTGCATGTAGGATGACTCTAACACTCTTCTTCTGCTCCTCTCACACACTAGAGCTGTGTAAGAGCGACTCAAAGGCTTTTCTCAGGAGCTAAAGTCATCAAGTGCAGAGAGAAACCTCATTTTCAGTCATTTCTCCACTTAGCTTTTTATGCATAATTATGAAGATCCACCCTAAAGATCAAACATCATCTATTCATTATATGTCTCCCCCGCTCTTGCACATTATCAGCAGAGCACTGACAACTTATTTTCTAGATTGAGTGGGCTTCAGTGCAATCACTGAGGAATCACTGAGAAATGTTTTAGGAGTAGTCGCATTGTGTTTGCGCAGATATCACCTTCTCTACCTGCTGCCTGAAGAAGGTGGTGCCCTTGACTCTGCTACAGATGGGCAGAGATGACATTGTGTCTGTAAAGGTGAGTCTTGGGTCATGTATTGGCCACTATGGGTGACCCCTGGGAAAGCAATGGCAGGTGGAGAGTGACAGAAGCAGCAAGAATAGTTCAGACACAGAGCAATGCTGGGTACAGAGCTGCCACGTGCTTATTACTTCCTTTGGGTCACAAAACCTACGTAGCTCCCATTTCAGGTCCCCTCAAGATCAGCTCTCACATATGACAGAATCCATCATCTCACAGGAGCTCTGTTATTGTTATCAGGATATTATTATCTTTCTAGGTCAAAGGCACGTAACAGGCTCGCTGACAGCAGGTGATGATTGCACATTGGCTGCCAGGCCCCCAGGTGGGATGTGCAGTGCCAGAAGTTCTGGGAACATGCCCGAGGTTGAAACCAATTGAAAACCTATCCCCTTGGCAAGAACCACTTGCAGCCTGCCCTGCTCCATTATAAAACATGGGAAAAGGGCTGCAAAGGGTCACCTTCATATGTGGTAAAGCAGTGGGCAACTGAAATAGCGACAGAGCATTTCTCCTTTTGTTCCAAGTCATGAACGCTTTGGGCATTTTGGCATTTGATTTTTTAGACTGTAATTTTCATTGCTCGTTTAGGCAATGCATTTATTTCAGCCCTGTACTTCTCAAGGACAAAATCATAAGTCCATAGAAAGTATTTTAAAAGGATCTCATTGCTTTATGCACCTATCCTATTTAGGGTAGAAGTTATTACAACATAATTGATTTAAATGGTGCAATAAATAAATTTGATCACACATTCCTGCAACGCAAATATTGTTTCTACAGGAGATAGGAACAACAACATCTAAGAGATTAACCTCTAACTCCTGAAGGCAGTGCAACTCCTAGCACAACCATAAATTCAGATAGGCAGGAAACGTTTCTTTCCTGATTAGGAGACAGTACTGCACTTACTGCCGTTCCTCAGCTACAGGACTTCTGTGTACATACAGGTTGTAAACTCAGTCCTCATCCATGGATGTGCCAAGGAAGAGAGCTGTACTCAGACTGAAGTCTGCTTCACAGTGATGTCACTGTTTTATGCATAAGGAAAAAAAACACCCTGCATGGTGACAGAGCTCTGCCTGTCATCTGTCCTGGTTCACCTAGTTTGTTCAGCCAGCTCCAGCCAGAAAACATGGATGAGTAAGTTAATGCAGCAAAGCCCAGGGAAGTGGTGATGCATCAGCCCTCCATTCAGCCATGCATCAGTCACACATTTCTAAAGGTGAATGGAGTGGAACAAACTTGTATTCTCCTTCTGCCACCTGATAAAGTAGAACAAACACTTAGCACATATTAATGGAAAGAAAACATAAACTGCTTTTGAAATCAACCCTACAAGATCTGACTGCTAAGCCAAACACACCTATCACATTGCACTCATCTGGATAAAAACATGATTCAACTTTCCCACTGCTTATGCAGATACCTCCTACTTCCTCAAGCCCTGTCACCCTGCTGGCAGGACCCAGGTACCAGCAATCTACCCAGCAGGACACCAGTGATGCCTCTCTACCAGGGGAAGAGTCTGCTACCTGTAACCGCTTTAAGGCTCTCCACCTTTTAGTTCCACTCAGATCTTAGAAATTCTG
>PPHD01003235.1:11618-22178 GCA_002909625.1 Bambusicola thoracicus
AAATATTAAAAAAAAAAAAAAAAAGAGAGAAACAGAGAATACTGTGTTGTATTTCCTTGTCTCTGCAGCAGCCATCTTGCATTTTTCCTTCTGATTTCCTCTGAATAAAATAGCTTTTAGTGCTCTGGTTTTAGTAGCTGTGCTAGAACGATTTCTTTTCAATAATCTGTTTTCTTGCTACAAGCATGTGCAGGTGAAGACTGTGTATGGACTAAACTAAACCCTTTAGATAGTAATAACTGTATTATGATGCTTACAATTAGCCTTAGTGTTCCTACTGAAGGATTTTGCCTTTTTTTTTTTTTTCCCAATCTGGAAAGAAAGTTTCTAATGAGTGCTTATTATCTTATAAAAATATTGTCTGTGGGAGTTGGTGGATTTGAGGAGCAGCCAGGCTTGGGCCCTCTCATAGCATTGACCCAGGGTGTGCAGCCTGGGGCTGAGGAGCCCTATGTCCCACCACAGCACTCAAACACCCATCAGAGGGTAGCTGGAGCAGAGCCTGAAGGAGCCACTGTATCTACCTCAGGCTAGAGAGTGCGTGGCTTGGCTAGGAGGTAGTGTTTTGCTACCCTGTTTAAATGTTTTTTGCTTTATTTTTTATTCCTCTGGCACAGTCATAAAACCCAAAACACATTTAAATGTAATTGTTCTACGTATGGAACATTACTGAGAATTTACTATTTGTGTCTTTGACCTGGAAAGTGTGGGAGATTCAGCAAAATAGGTTACAATATGTATTAAAGAGAGCAAGCTAGAGTTGTACTGTAGCCATCCTGCCTTGTTTTCTCCTTAGTGGGATGAAGTATTGCTATTGCACTCAGAGAAAGCAATTTGTGAGCAGTGAGGTTGCTTTTAGTTCACCATGTTGTCATTTTGCTCAAGAAAATGGATGGTGATGCGAAAGTGGAAAAAATTGTGTTCTTTTTTTATTGCTATGTAAACTTTTTAATATTTGCTTTTTTTTTTAATCTTAATGTTTTAGGAAAAATCTGTAGGTGCAGTTTCGGTTTATGTATGGATTTTAAAATCATTCATCTGAACCCTTGAGCTCTGAGAACTGACACTGCAAGTTAGGCAGAATGGCATTTTAAATTTTTTTTTAAGAATAAAGCATTAGTTCCCTTCTTTTTTTTTTTTTAACACATCAGAACTTTCATAGCTCAGGTTCATCTTTTCTCAAAGCAGTGATGAAAAGATGACAGTGGCTGCAAAGCTGTATACCAGAAAGTGCAGTGTATGATCCCTCGGGTCCTGCTTCTAGCATCCCTCCTTCCAACATCAGCTTGGATTTCTTTCTGCATCATGTGTCCCAAACGCACAGTAATTTTGCTTGTAAAGTGACAGTGAGATTAGCAGAGCCCAGAATAGTTGTCAAGATGTCCTTGGCACAGATGTTTTTTGATAGAAATTAAGTTATTCATCCAGTGGAATGTATAAACCTCATGTTGTTTTAATTACATTTTACAAAATGGTGATATTCAATTTAGGAAAGTAACGGAAGATCTGCCTTTTGCTGTTTTTATTTCCTTTTTGTTATTTTAGGATGGGATACTTTGACAGTTCCTTTTATTTAATTATTTTTTAATCAGGTATTTGTGTAGGAACTTAGCTAGGAGATACGTACTTAAATTAACAATGGAAATGAATTGGGATTTTTGGGGTGGATTTCTAATGCTCCCACAGCTTTATTTTTAATACATTGATCAGTAGTTTCTCTGTTTAAATAATTAACAGAAATTCAAAATTTTGAATTGCAGAATTGAATAATAGAATGGCTTAGGTTGGAAGGAACCTTAAAGACCATCTAGTTCTTTGCCATGGGCAGGGTTGCCTTTAGTTCAAGCTGCCCAGGATCCCATCCATCCTGGCCTTGAGTGCCTCCAGAGTTGTGACATTATCCTAGTGTAGGTATATACAGCTAGAGGTGTGTTATTGGCCATTTTAGCTTAGTTCGTTCTGTTTGTTTTACAAATTTATGACCCGGTGAAGCAATTCCTTTTAATTCTGATGTGTTTTTGGACACATTTAGATGAAGTTTTTGATAGGGGTACTTCATATACCAGCTATATGTTGTCACTTTGTTCTAGTTAAAGCAGCAGGTTTTCTGCTTCAAAAGGGCAAAAAGATCTGAGCTTATAGAAACATTGAATCACGGAGTCATGGAATGGCTTAATTTGGATGGGACCTTAAAGGCCACCCAATTCCAAACCCCTGCCATTTACTGGTTGCCACTCACCAAATCAGGCTGCCTATTCAGCCTGGCCTTGAATGCCTTCAGGGATGGTATTTCCACAGCTGGTCTGGGCAGTCTGTGCAAGTGACTTGCAGTCCTCAGAGTAAAAAGTTTATTTCTAACGTATAGCCTAAATCTCCCCTTTTCTGGTTTAAAGCCCCTTGACCTGTCATTATCAGACTGTATAAAGTTGGTCCCTCTCCTGTTTGTAAGCTCCCCTCATGTACTGGAAGGATGCAATTAGGTCTCCTCAGGACCTTTTCTTATCCTTGCTGACTAATGCTGCACTTGAACTGTGGATGGAATCTGACAAAATACAACTGCTTTAGTGTAACTGGTGAAGTTTCTACCCATCAAATTAGTTGCAGTAATTTTTTGCATATCACAATCATAGGTCTAAAAGGATGCTTGGAAGTCCTTTACACAAACTCCCTTTTAGAAGCAGAGCTAATCTTAGTTCATGGCCGTATCAGATTAAGCTCTGAAAGTCCCCTAGAATGCAGAATCCATGTTTGCACCCATGTTTGATCACTCTCACTGTGAAAGGCATTTTTCTTCTGCTGCTTCTCTGTTGTTACTCATCTTTTTATTTTGGGATCCCTGAGAATAATCTGCTATCATCTCCTTGATGAGTATTAACTAGTGAAAATGTAAGTGAAATCCTCGTTTAGTGGGAGCTTTGGTTTAATTATATGAAGTTTCTGGCTTACTGCATTGCACAGTCAAAATGGTATGAATAGTCCTTCAGTCTCACTGTGAACTTTCTTTTAAATAGAGAAGAAAAGTAGTTGTAGTAGGTTTTCTATATCTGCATTAAGTAGGTACTAGGAACTGCTGTTTATTGACATATTTTGTGAACTCAGAGCCTCCCATCACAATGTTAGTGTCCTTACTTTCTCTTTGTTGTTCACGGTGATAATTTGTGTTTCTTTCTCTTTCTGTCTTGTAGAGCAGCACCAGTATACCTATGGAGAATTCTAGATTTCTGCTGTGTTGTGTATGACTGTGCTCTGGCTCTACATCAAGTGACCTTTTCACGCTATCTTGATTTTCTCAGGTGGCTGCGGATACGTCAACGGTGATGCTTGCTACCTTGGTAAAGGTGCTGTAAAATATATTAGTACCTTATCTTGTGTTTCAGAGAACTTAATGACTGAAAAAAAAAAAAGTCAATTCCCTCATAAAATCTTTCATGTGTAGATTTTGTGGTCTCTCTGAAGGAGAGGAAGCACTGTTCTTATCAGAACACTGTAGGATGGAGACAACCTAGGTGGTCAGCATTATGAAAGCATGTTGCAGGCTAATGACTGCTATAAGTAAACAGTCTGATCTTTCTGACTTGCATTCCAATGGCTTTGCTGGTGACCGTTATGTTTGTATGATTGTATTGTTTGCTGACGAATTTTTGTGGTATTTAAGAAAGATGGTATTAGGAGTTCAGGATTTGGGTGTTACAGCACGACATATGATTCATTGGTGAATGTACTGCAGATTTGGATGATTTTTGCAGCTAAGATGCTTTGAGCTGAGAATACTAGTAGTGTGATATGAAATCCAGTATCAAATCTCATGTGGCTAGGTTAATTCTTAGCACGGTAATTATTAGATCATAACATTTTGTTTCCTACTACACTCCAGAAATAAGGAATTTATACTAGGTCACTAACTTAAACAAACCCCCAAAACACAGAACAGTTTCAACTTTAAAATGAATAACTCTAGCATCTGTGTGTGATATTCATGTACCTAATTTGTAAAGCACTTTTATTTCAGAAAGTTCCTCCACTTAACATTTCATTGGTCACAGTGGTTAAGTTTCGTAAAACTAGTTTCTGTAAGTGGCTGCAAAGCTGCAGCTGGATGTTCCTCTTTTACCTGTGAAATCACTAGGCTTGAAAAACACTCTGCAATTTGATTAGTAGAGCACCTTGAATCTCTTGCAGAGCTAGTACACTACTATGCCAGATTTTAATTCTTCCGTATTATGTTGCATGTTTTTTCTAATTTCACATAGAAGTGTGAAGTCTGTGTTTAGATGATGCATTGAACTCCATCATGGTTTGTACTTAGAATAGTATCTCTGTATGAAATAAAATCATGGCTCCAGGCTTCCTCAAGCTTTGTCATGGAGATGCAGGCAGTGAGTTTAGACTTTCTGTGGAGACAAATTCTTCAGGAACAGAACAGATGAAAGTTTATAAATACCAAGAGAGACAACAGATGAAAGTTCATGAATACAGACAGAAGAAAGTCCTTTTGGGGAACTCTTTGTGCGAGTGGGAGAGTATGATTCTTTCAAAACACCATTATCTGCTGAAAACCTTCTTTGCAGTCTTAAAACTATTGTATACTAGAAGTATTTTTGTTGCTTGTGTTTGATTCCTTCCTTTAAAGAATCATGAATGCCTTTTGAAACAGATTTGTACAGCTCAGTGCAGTGACTGACTATACGACATGATGACATCTTCCATTACAGACCCGAGATCAAATCTGAAAGACGCATGTGTGGAAAATCAGAAAAGCAAATAAACAGGAAGCTATTTGGACATTCTACTAACTAAGAACTACTCTGGAGGTTTGGAAAAGTTTAGAAGCTCTCTTGAGTAGAAGTCGTGAAACATATTTAGTAAAATATTCAGAACATACACGTTTAAGGTTATGAAGATTGTTATTACTGAAAAGATGAATTTTGGACAGGTACTGGAGAATTCTGTCCCAATAATCGTTAGTGACAAATTTGATAATTAACAAGATGAATGGTTACTATACCTATTTGAAATACTAATATACAGGTAAAAGAAATAAGATGGAGAACTTTGCCTCTGAGAAGGCCGTGTTATGTAGCTGAGAGTGAGACCAAATGATCCAAGTATCTTACCTCACAGTAATACTTAGAGCTATACTTACTTTTTTTTATCTTCTTATTCTTCTAGAACTCTGATTATTCTATCACAGATACGTTTAAAAAGTAGATTTTATTTTGAGTAAAAGGAAATTATCTTTCCATTTTCAAGGGGGGGAAGTCACGAAAATGCTTACACACAGTTTTTCTGTTTCAAATGAACAGTAACAAAAATAAGGTAATTATTTTCCCTTAACTTTTTATTTTTCCTCCTTCTAAAATATTTTAGATTGTTAACGTTTCAAATGTAAATATTATCTGTAGAAGAATTTCAATCTGTTATCCAGTTTAGTTTTTCTTACCATTCGCCAACACTTTCAGTGTTATATGGAAACTCTGACCTGCAGTACATCATATAGAGACAGTAGTTTCATCACATGGTTTTCGTACTCAAGGAAACAGTTTCTTGGTCTCTAGAAATGGCTCCTGACATAGTATTCAGACTCCTCTCATTCATAAGCTGTGATGCCTCTGGACATATCTGATGCTTTTGATTAGAAGAGAGGTATCATCCAGTATTTTTGTGCTCTAGATTTCCCAAGATGTGGGTTTTAGAAATGGCAATTATATTGGTTTAGACTGAATGCTTTGGTCTGCTTTAAATGTATGATTTCCATTTAGAAATACAGCTAAAACAAAAGAGCACTGAAATCTTAATCAGTGACTTTTCCCCTGTGACAACAGCTGTATTTCTTCAACTCCTCTCCTTCTGTAGGAATCTCCCTAGGATGCCAGGATGCCCTGCCGGTTGTACAGACACTGCAGACACATTGTCTGTTGCATTAAGAGACAAATAATATGTCATTGACTGCAGTTTTAGTCTTTTGATTGGCATTTGGAATTGTGCTTTTATTGTCATGTACGTAACTGAACCCAGTAGCAATTTATTCTCCAAGTGCATGAGAGAGAGCCAATGAGTCTACTACTGTGTTTATAAAGAAAGGTTTATTTGTCTAAATATAAATATAAAAGGAATTTTTTTGTTTGTCTTACTGTGGCAGCTACCTTATTTTTATGCATGTGGGAACGAAGTGATATTTAATTACTTTACAGTTCTCTTTAAGTGATCAAGGCACAGTAGAGCTAAGGGATAAGGATCTTTTTTTTTCCTTTTGTTTTCTTTTTTCCCCCTGAACTGTATTTTCTTCACCCAATAGAAATGTAAACCTGGGCTCATCCATATTATTCTAGCCTGAGTGCAACTTTAGGCCTACGGCTCTATATTATACTGGATTCGATAAAGTAGCTTTTCAGAATTTTTTTTGTTTTCAGAATTGTTCAATAGTAAGCATAGTTTAGTGTTTTACTTGAGGTGCTGAAACCTGGATAGACTTTTGACTTCCTCTTGCACGTACAAAACCAAGTATGTATGAGAGAAAAGAGCTAGTAGATGGAGGGAGAAATGTGTGACTGGCAGTAATAGATAATATACACTATATTACATAGTTTGTTGCAAATATGCTGAGTTTGCATTGAGGGTGTAAATTAGCTAGCTGCAGTCTTCATGATGAGGGTGGCTTACGGGGCATGAAAGCATAGGAGAACAGGCTCAAGTATTGCCTGAAGGACTCATTAAGTCCTCTAGTAAATCTCTTTTCCTCAGGATGTAATCAACGTGCCTTTGGTATGATGTTGGGGTGATATTCCTGCAGAAACTTGGCTGAATCTGAAGAGCATTCCTATGTTGGTCTTAGGATTTTCAGTTTCTGGATATTTTGAAACTTTCTCTCAAAGAGGAGATGTGGTCACCTCTGTAAGCCAGCCAACTGGCGAATGCAGTAGTTGCATCCCGCAGTGATCTGAGCTCCATGATGCTTCCTGTTGCATTGGATGTGAAGGCTCCCTTAGGGAAATATTTAGAGCCTGGACTGCTACTCAAGTACTTGACCAGTGTTTTTGTGCTGCTATTTGTTATGATGCACAGATGGCATCTTTCTCAGGTTTCCAATCCAGCATGTGATGAAGATGTGTAAATTACTGTTCTGAAGGAGATAAGGTGATGCTAGATCTGTACAGTTATGCCTTGATCTACATAAATACAGGATATTAAAATGAACTGGCATGTCACTAATGGCATAATCTCCCAAGAAATGTTTATTAGTTGTAATCGATATGTAATATTCACTTATGCTTAGTAAGTTAGATGCATATTGTAAACTGGATTTAAGAAATCAATTTTTGTTGATTGTGATGAGGGGAAGAAACCTGGCTGTCACATGGAGTCTGGTGCTGTATTTCTAAGCAGTTTTCTTTGTTTAAGCTTCTTTGTGAAGCAAGATGAAGTAGATTTTTAAATTTTTTTTTCTACTTTGAATCTCAGAGTACTTCCAGACTCCTTTCTCTATTTGTGGGGAATAGTCTTCATGCTACTTGTGTAAACCAGAAGTTTTTTAGCTGAAAGTGACACGTTGTGCGTAAAAACTATTCATACTCTCTGCTTTCTTCAATATTCAGTATATTCAGTGACTAAGCCTAGTTTCACTTGAATGTACTGTAATCATGATCTTTGAATCTTGGCAATGTTTCCTGTTGTCACAAAGGATGCATTTTTGTATTCTTTTTGTTTACATTTTTATTTAAAGAGCCCTGATATTCATAGAGCTCCCATTCATGTCATCTTGTTGGAATCAAATCTTTCATGCAATAGCACTACAGTGTTGTTGAGAAATGGTTTCCCTTCTGATGGCAGAGTGTGAGGGAGAGGCAGAAATGCATATGGAAGAAGGAAAAAAATGTATATGGAGACAAATGTAGGATGAAACTAAAAACATATGGTGTTAGAGAGTAAGAAGTACAGCAGTGGATTGCTAACAAGAAAGGACTGATCTAGATATGCAGGTAATTGAAGACAGACAAAAGGATGGTTTTAAACACAATTTTATTAGGTTAATAGACCAGGCATATTTCTGATAGGTCCAACATAGTGTTACAGGATTCTTACCACATAACTCATAAATCAGGATAGGCCTTCTTTAGCTTACCCACAGGATTTGGCCTGTAACTTGAGCCAAAAACCAGAGCATAAAGATTATGGCCTAAAATAGCACAAAACCTAATTTTGTTGCTTGACTTAAGTTGTACTCAAGTTCTACTTCAAACTGCAGCCACAGTGGAAAGTACAGGTAGTGGAAAAACACAGTAACAGATGAGAAAATTTCAGGTAATGGTATTTCTATTTCACCTCTATGTATGCTGTTGGAACAAAATCTGGTAGCAGGTAAAAATAAAAATAAAAAATAGAAGATCACAACTGAAAAATAAACTCAGCTATGCTTAAATGGTGTTAGGCTGATGATCTTCAGTAAAATATTTGACAATGATTGATTAAATATGTGACTCATGGATTTCAGAAATATAATAATTAAGAGATAAACCAGCATTTCTGCTCCTTTCTGCTATACTGATACTAGAAGGGATGTGCATCAGAGACCAACAATTGAGTGGGTGGCAGGGTTAAAGCAACTTCAAGATATTAATGGAGGTGTCATGGTCTGAGGTGTTCTGAATCTGAATGTCTCACTAGGAAAGAAGTATGTTTGCCTACAGTTCCTATGGATTTATGTGGAGTCTTAAAAGTAGTGTATGCTGACTCTTAAGAACCCCAAGTCTTGACAGAGCTTATTAAAATATCAGTGATAGATCAGCAAGTTGGGCCATTGGAGGTCCTTCCACTTTGGTATGACAAAAGTTAGGAAAGACTGAAACCAAGGCTTTCCAAACACTTAAATATCATTACTTCTGTAGACTGAAAACCCACAGGGAAAATCTTCTATCTCCTTTACTTCTGATAAGGTGTGTGTTTATGTATGTATATATATATTTATGTATATATAAATTATCCTGGATGCCCTTTAAGTTGAAATTAAAATAGTTAAAGTCAGGTTAGTGAAATAAGCCATCATTATCTACACAGTTCATAGAGTATTGTAGAATGGCTTGTGTTGGAAGGGACCTCAAGGATAAAGTTCCAACCCCACTGTCCTAAGCAGGGTTGACAAACACTAGATCAAGCACTGGATCAGGTTGCCCAGGGCTCCATCTATCCTGGCCTCGAACACCTTCAGGGATGTGGGGCATCCACAACCTCTCTGGGCAACCTGTTTCATCACCTCACCGTCCTTTCAGTGGAATACTTTCCCCTGTCATGCGATCTAAATATTCCCTCCTTTAGTTTGAAACCATTCTCCCTTGTCCTATAACTATCCACCAGTGTAAAAAGTTCTTTTTCCTCCTATTTATTATTTCCCTTCAAATATTGGAAGGCCACATTGAGGTCTCCCCACAGCCTTGTCCAATCTTTACACACCCAGCTCCTTCAGTCTGTCTTCAAAGGAGAAGGGATCCAGCTCTCTGATCATCTTCATGGCCCTCCTTTAGACTCTCTCCAAAACCTCTGCATTTTTGCTGTGTTGTGGGCCTGTAGGGAAACTGTTATGTCACCACTTGAGTTGGTGATTGAGCACCTGGTGAAGAGGTGTGGCTCTGTTTGCACCTGTGCTCCCTGTGGACTCAAGCTGGTGTCACCCTTGGCTAATATGAGTGCCAACCACTGAAGGGTGCACATCTCTTTAACCTAGGCTGCTCCCTCTGCATAGCCAGAGAGCCCCTTCACCAGTTGGGTGAGTTCCATTATTTTTTCTGTATATGACTATTGTCCTGTCTGTGAATAATTTGTTTTTTATCACCAAGAACCTGTTAGAAGCAAGCATTTACACTGTCGTTATGTTGGATGTTATCTGTCATGCTTAAGATGTAATTCCTAGAGAGGTTACTGTTCAAGAAAACGTGAGGAACTTGAACTTGCTTCACTGGGAAATGGTTTGGTCTTTGCAAATAACATTCATTTTCTGTTTTCTTGGGACAGATGGAACTGGACAGAAATAGAACTGAAAGAAAAGAGTACATCAGAGGAAATGCAAGTAAAATAAATGTCTCCCTGTTTTAAATTTACGTAAGTATGTTAATTGCAGAGCTCAAAGTCTAGGTAATGCCTACTATTTCTGTGTTAATCATTACTATCAAGACTGTTTTACAGGGAAATTAAAAGTGTTATCAAAATTATTTTGTCTTTTTCTTTAAAAGGTATTTCTGGATTCCTGTTTGACTCTAATATATACATATGATTTGATTTTCCTTTTTCTGGGGTGAAAAAGTAATATTTAGCAAATAAGGGTTTCTTTCCAGTTTCTCTCCAAGACAGAAAGGAGCTGCTGCAGGTGGGCCATTGGTTCACTTTCAGTGATCTACTGTGTTAATGACAAGAGGGTTTATATATTTGATTTTTCTAATCTTTACAAGCTGTAAAATCTGAATTAATTGCTCATAATCTTAGAATTGTAAAGTATTTTAGATCCTGAAAACTCAGAAAAAACTGTTTCTGGTATGAATGGCAGGAAGTATATACAAGGGGGGGGGGGGGGCG
>PPHD01003235.1:22237-32249 GCA_002909625.1 Bambusicola thoracicus
GCAGAGGAAGATAAGTTACTCTGTGTGACTTCAAGTTACACTTCAGTTGTTGGAAATTCCTCTTTCAATTATAAACATATGAAAGATTAATTTTTAAAGAGAGCTTCATAGTTCACTGTTAATTTTGTTTGTATGCAGCAGTGAACTTTCCCAGAAACTTTGAAGCTAATGTTACATGTGGTAATTCTATGAAAAACTATTGCCACTCAGTTCAATTGTTTGCAGTATTGCTTTGAAGTGATTGATTGGGCCATGTTCATCCTGACTAAAAAACTGATGAAGGCTATTAAGTGATGAATATAGCAGCTAGTTATTCTATAGGTCTTCTAAGGAACTGTGACAGATGGAAGAGTATGCTACTAACATGGTTTAACAAACATCTGAATCAGAGTATGGAAAATAAATACCTTACGATTGCAAATTGTGAATGTGAATGGTATTGATGCGTACAGTTCTGCTGAATGTAGATTTGAGAAGACTTCTCTTAATTCCCAGTTCCTTACTTATTCTATTAAGTTTTCTAAATCATCTCAAAACCATTGTCCAATTTTTAATCTTCTCTTTCACACAGGTAGGAACTTGTCTGAAGCAGAGAACATGCTCTCATTTGAGTTACAACTCCCTTATACATGTTGCTCTGTCTTTTCTTTTTCCCTTTGGTCTGAAATTAGGTAAATCTCATAAAAGCAGAGTAAATCTCTTATTTTTGAAGTAATGTAAAAGCTGTTTGTTTCTAGAATAGTAATAATAAGAAAAGATTATTTCAGTGGAGGCTGAGGATGCAGGTATAAAACTTTTTTTTAGTAAGGTAATGAATTTGTGATTTCTAATTTGCAATAACCTATGTTACTTCTACATTCCCTTCCCCTTTCCCTTTGCCCTTCTTTCTGCCTCCCTCTTCCCCCCTCTCCCCCTTTTTTTCTTGCAGAACCGCTTAGATTGCTTGGTCTTATTCCACTGTACTTTTACTACTTAAAAATAAATGTATTGTTAAGAAGCTAAAGTGGAAGGAGAGAAAAGATGGGTGTGGATCAGTTGTAGTAAATCTATGGTCTAGGGTGCCCTCTAATTTAAAATTATTCACATTTGTAAAAGGACCTATCTGAAATTGCTGTCATTCATAGCTTATCCTAGGTATGAGAAAGCAGAGCAGCCTTTAAGTAGATTGTACTGCTGCACTGAATGCAGCTAAAGTACTCGTCAATTAGTCTTTGACTGTTTGGCTGTATTCCATCCCAATATGCTATTCAATTGTTTGTGAATAGACCCAGTGTTTTTACCTGCAGAGATTTCTTTCCTTGGCTCTTGCAAGTATTCATGATTTCTTTTTTTTTTTTTTTCATGAAATGTAGCTTCCTGCCATCTGCTTCAAATCAGATTTTTTTCTTAACATTTTCATCTATGCCCTCCTGTCCTGTTGCGTGTATTAAACTGGAAATAATTCTTCAATAGTCATCCATATCGTGTAGGATTTTGTGTACTTCTTATAAACCCCATCTGGATTTGATACTGCTGTAGAGAGGCAGGATGCTTTGTTTCTTGACAAAGTTGACCAAAAACACTGTCAGGAAGGCGTCTGCAGGCCCCTCTTCCTTTCAAACCTGGTGTAGTGCTGTGTCTGTGTCTACAAATTTTGCTTTGTAGGCTTTTTAAAAGTCAAAAATCCACAACCACAAAAGGCTTGAATAGCCTAGCTAGCTCAGGAAGAGATTTCAATAACGTTGATTCAGACTCTCATTCATATATTCTGCAGAACTGTAGCAGGCAGTTTGGCAGAGAAACAAATTAACATTATTTAACATTTCTGAAACTTTTAATTAATCTTGTTTTAGGCTTTCAGGCAAACTGGAGCATATATTCCCATCTCCTGTTTAAGAATGTTCTTGGCCTCTAGATGAGTTTTCCTAAATGTTCCCAGCTCTAATAATGTCGTCCAAACGAGCTGTGCAAAACATGGTATGTTTTGTTCTCAAGACTTCATGTGCAACAATTTTCTCTTCAGTACAAATGAGTCTACACCCTATGATTTTTATTTTGAGTTTCAAGTTCAGTTTAAAGAAAAAAGAAAGTTGCTGTTTCACAGGGTTTTACATCAGTTCCACAAACTGGCCCACATTCTCTCTGAAGATGTGTGAATCTTAGCTCACCTTTTTTGAAAGGTTTTGTTTTTGTAAAGAAATTCAGAAGAGGCACATTGTATAGTTTATGACTTCATTGTGGGCATTTTTTACAACTGTAATCCTTCCTTCTGAATGTTACATTATAGCTGTTGCTCCTGCTATATAGTTAAGGTAACAAAATGGTTCCTCTTGTAAAGCCCTATTTGCAGATGGCTTGTGAAATGTTCAGCTTAGCAAATGGATTGTTCCATATTGTGGATTGTGGCCAAATATACTTTTTTTTTTGGAAGGCTTGAGCAAAATCAGTTCAATCACTTGTATGAGAACGAGGAAAAAGCAAGTCCAACATCTAGAGCAACTAAGCTAGCTTTACAGGGAAATATTTCACACTCTAAAAAGAAGTATGTTAGCATGTTTCTCATTCAGTTATAAGCCAAATGCAGGCAAACGTGGAAATGCACCTGTGGAGAGAGTGAACCAAGTGGCTCTAACTTTTTCTGGGATTTTCTTAATCTTTAATAAATCTATAACTCTGAAGGAGGTGCTCCTTTTCTTACATCCTTCAGCAAAGTCACCCACTGCTTAAGAAAGGTGCAGGTAACAATAAATATTATGATTGGTTTGGTCAGAATATGAAGGATGGGGAAAGGCAAATCTTTTTCAAATAAATGGTTTTGATTCAAAGTATAATCCAATTGGATGTTTCACCCAAAGGAAGAAAACAGATGAGGTTCTTCACTGTCTTGCCATTCTAGGCATGGATTTGTGGGGTGTATCGGAACCAGTTCATAGTTTTTTTTTTTCTTTTTTTCTTTTTTGAATTGCTTGATGGAAGCCTACTTGTGGGAGAATACAGGCTGCTTTTGAATGTGTATGGAAGACTGAAAGGGTTTGATTTCACCAGTTTCATTATGCTGTTGTATGAGGTTTTTTTTTTGTTGTACTTCTGTGAAATCTGTTTTCCTGCATCTCTTTGCATGGCCACACTTCTGCTCTTCCTCCTTCCATTGGATAGTCTTTTATAATTCTCTGCAACTGACTGTAGGTAATTCACATGGATTCAGTATTATCTATGAAGAGTATACTTATTCTGTGGGAACTCCATGTAAGTGAGGGGAAGTTCATACACCTGGAATTTGACATGCCTTGTTCAGCATTTCAATTTTGTGAAGTTTTTTCTTTTGTATGTGCTTATGACATGATACACCCTTATCTGTATCACACTGAGATGATGCATTCCTCAATGCTGATAGGCATCTAAAGAAAGGCTATACATAAAGCTGACTTTGCACAGTCGTGGCAAAAACAGTGAGTTGCTTTTGTTTGGGAAGTGTTGCTTATTGTTAAGGTTTTGTTCGCTTAGTATCTACAAACAGCATTGTTGAAAGAGCTTCTTTAGCATGTTCCCTTTGTGTTTTTGTGGTTCCTTACATGATATGTTTTAACAACTAGGAATATATCAATTATTTAGCTGAAAAGATATTGTTTAAAAAAAAAAAAGGGAAATAATTTAATACTCTTCTGCCAGGAAATATCCAGTGAGATGTCGTACTGAAACTTTTGGTTGTGATTTGGCCCAATGATAGGACTATAATAACTTATAGCAAAGTATGGTGTTGGGAAACAAACTACTTCTAGAAGGATTGTATTTATATTTTTTAATACATATTTTTTCAACAATAAATAGTTGTTCTAAAATACAAGAAAGCCATTCAGGTTTTCTTGGCTGATTCATGTGAAAATTTGCGCATTAAGAAGCTAGTGATGAAATGTGTAGGACTTTTTACTGGCTAAGCTGATGCCAGTCTGATCAATGTTCTGGAGCGTAGGCATGTTCAGAACACAGAAGCTTTGTGTTGGCCAACTTGCATACAAACACTGCTGACTTTCAGTAAAGAATAATAAATCTGTGCTTTTTGTTCAAATGGACTTTTCAGTCCATTAATAAATGTCTGAGAGCATGTAGACTTGTTTCATTAATTTTGCAAATAATTTGTGATGAGCTAAAACTTCTTGTGAGAACTATTGGTGACAGGTGAATGGTTGGACTGGGTGATCCTGAGTCTTTTCCAACCTTTGTGATTCTATGATTCTTCCAGAAAATGTTGTGAGAACTCCTCGTATTAAGACATCCCAAGATAGCAGCCTCCTGTTCTTTTGCTTTAAAATCCCAAACTAAAAATGTTTACAGTGTTCAAGTGACTAACACAGAGGGCTTGTGGTACTAATTCAGTTTCACTCAAGCAGTTATTGTTTATGTTGTGGTGATGGTAGAATATATTATGTGTCTCCATTTAATGGATGAGATAAATGGCTCCAGCTTGGCCCTCAAATATAAACCATTCTGATTTGAGAGGAGCCCTGTAGAACAGGAATGCACACCTCATTTTAGGTCAAAGAATTTCTAAGGAATGTGTCCAAGACACCTGCAGAAAATTAAAGCCGTTGCTCCCCTTGTACACAACATTTTCAAGAGGTAATTACAGTCAGTGAGAAACATAATACAGCTCCCATTAGGTGGAATGCATGGAGTGAAAATTGAATAGGCATCTTGTCAGGAATGCCTTGAAGAATTAATAGGGCTGTCAAAAGCTGTAATAGGGGTGCTTTCTCCCACTTTGTGTGCTACTATTCTCTCCATACCTTTTCCAGTTCATGATTCTACTGCTGCTGTTCTATCCAGCAGACAGACACAGGCTTCTTCCCTGTCATCGTTTCCCGCCAGCTGCTTTGTTTCTGCAGAGTTGGCTGCTGCCTTGAAAGGCTTCCACTTTTGTCCTTGGCCTGCCTGACTTCTTTTCCTTAGATTCCTGGTTTCTGTGCCAAGGCCTGGCGCGGAAGTCCCTTCTTTTCTGTATGCTGCAAAGATGAAAGTGACAAAGTGAGTCTGATCAGTTCAGCATTGCACTTTGTTCAGCTGCTCTTTTATCCTTTAGGGAACTTCCTCTGTGGAGATGGAGCTGCAAGTTAATCTTTCTGACTTTGTTCTGGCATTTGAGCCACATATATCCAGTTTCCTCTCTTATTGTCTGATGCTTTGTTTATGTCTCCCTGCTACAGAAATAGAGCAAACTGTCTTTGTGTTAACATTGTCTGCTTGCTCTAACCACTGAATGATGATTAGGTTCCAGTCCCAGGTTGTGCCAGTATTTCCTCTTTTCCACCTAGCTCGAAAGAGCAGTGCCAAGTGGCTGAGTTGTGTGCCTGCACATCTGTAGTGCTTGTGTACTACTGGTTTGTAGTGATCTAGTTCTGATGTTTGTCAGGTAAGCAATGTGTGGGATGTGCTGGCAGTCAGTGGAGCTACTGGAGCCTCGGATTGTGCTCAGAGAGGCAGATGGTGCCTCAGCCAATGTTACACTGCGATGGCGATGTCTTGCATTGAGGCCTTCTGTGCTGCATTGGCTCCACTCCAGAGCAGTTCATTGTAATTGCTTACACTTCTGCCTGTTTGAGCGTTAAAGCCTATTTAAACATAAACTGAAATCTCTAGCTAGCAGCAGTGGTCGTAAGTTTGACTGAAACACTTCAAGATGCAGCCATCTTGTAGAAGGGCTTATCCTTTAATTCATGCATGTTTTCAGGAGCTCTGTTGCGGAGCTAATTGTCAGCTGGCAGTCTTGCCAAGTATAGTTCAAATTGTCCCCATGCTTCCCAGGAGGGAAACTGCAATTTCAAATGCCACAAAATACCTCAGGTTTTGTCCCTCTTGCTGTGAGTAATACACTTCTGCAATGTAATGTGTAGAGGCATATGTTGATTGCATTTGGGGGAACGTGAAATTAAGGATCTGTGACTATCAAAGAAAGAATGTAGCAACCCCGTGATTCCTGCTTCTCCTTTTGGCTTTTTCTCTTCCTTTCTCTCTGTTTCTCTGCAACATACGTGATTCATCTTAAGAGGTGATGAAATGGAGTCCTTGTGCACACAGTGCTTTTTGCATTTTTGGACCAGTGTTATGGCTAGCTATGATCTTCTTTTAGGCAGCATTGAATGTTGGAATGGTCTAAATGTCTGCTGCTGCTGGTTGAGAAAGATGTCAGTAAAATACCTGCAGTGCTTCAAGCTGTCTCAAAATGCAGTTTGTTCAACTGATAGCAGTGACTCTGGATAATTGGCATTGTAGAGTTCTGTTCAATAATGACTACATAAAAACTTTTTTACTGGTGAGCAAAAACTTGTTTTTGCCAAGCTAGCCTTGTGAGCTAAGCATGGGATTAGAAAGCCAGATGTTACATTTTTCTGCATGTTCTTGCTAATAACCACCATCTTACACCTACTGTAAAGGTGTATGGAGTACATTTTCATACATGTGACAGCCCTATAACGAGTGAGATGCAGCTAGAACAAATAGGTTTTTAACATAGAAATTGTCTAAATGATAACATTGCACAGTTATATTCTGCTGTGTAATTCTCTCCGCAAAAGTTCTGAGCTGCTTTGATCCAGGTCTTGATTTTTCCTATGATCTGCTTCCATGGGAAATTAGAGATGCAGATATTTAATACACTTGTAATTCAGCATTTCCTTTTAAATAGTGGTTTAAAGATCAAAAGAACTGTGAGCCTTTGTCATCTATATTTTATGGAATGGAAAACTTACTGTCCTTACACTGCTCTAATTGTCTGCTTTTCCTGTCCTCTTCCTGCCCTTGCTTTATTTCAATGTAACTGTGCTCATATTTAATTTAGGCAGTAAAGTAACTTGCATAGCTTTCTTTGGCCAACTACTCTGGGTACAAGTAAATGTGATATGTATCAATCGGAGCCTGCAAGCTGGGTTTGGTAATTTTAGTACAAATTTGAATGTTCCTCAGATTCAAGGAAGGCTAGAGAAGTCATGCAGTTTAGGAATTTTTATCTGCTGTTCTATATGATCTTTTTGTTCTTTGTTAGTCACTTTCTTTCTCAAAATGGTCAAACAGCATTTCAGCAGTCCTTCTGTACTGCCTAGAGTAGATTAGTAGAGGTTTTTTTTTAATTCTGTATGCTTTATTTATACTTTATTCTATAGATTCAGAAAGATACACTTAAAGTTTTGGCATCTCAGTTGCTTACAATTGTGAGGATACCATTGAAGTTTTTAAGTCCACTAAGTTGACATTCACTGAAAAAATAAGTTTTTCAGACTTTATTGCGTGCTCCCACTGTGATAGCTCTTGGTAAATATTTTCTTGTAATTGAAAGGCTATCATTCAATAACATTCAGAGTTCTTGGCCTATGTGTAGGTTTAAAATTAACTTGAAATAATGACCCAGGTTCACAAATTTTTGAACAGTTGAGGTTTTTTTTTCTGTGTTGAGTATAGCTACTTTCTATGTTTCACAAGTTATGACTGTGCTTTTTCCTCGTATCATTCTTGTTGGTCCTAAAGTAGCAAGACAGAAGGAAAGCAGCCTGAGACTGGCTCCTGTGGCTCTCTCGGTCTTCAGCAGCCTAGAGACATCTTGTTCTCTTTACTGGATCAGTGACATCAGAGGCTCCTCACTGCTCATCTTATCATTTATATAACTGCTGAAGGTGGTTGCCCCACAGAAATACTTCCAGAGTCTTTGTTTCATCTGTACTTATTTCTGCTCTGTCAACTTTTTAAAAAGATAGAGGTGTAGTCTCCAGCAGAATGAGTGACGTGTTTTTGAAGGACTGTCATACAAATAATAACCATAAAATATAGCAACCCTGACAAGAAATCACTGCTGGCTATGACAACTTTCCTCCTGGATCATAGACAGGTGCTATCTTAATGGAAACTCCAAAAGTAAGGGGAGACTTGAAGAGTCATTTCAGTGTCTAATGTAAGAAACAAATGGCTGCAGCTCAGCGCAGCTTCAGGAGTAGGAAAAATGAAAGTAATCCCAGTAGTAGAATTAGTGGGCAAACAAAATGCTGGTCAAAGGTGCATGATAAAATAAATGCTAGAACATAGTTCTGCAGTTTTCCTTGTGCGCTCAGAATTCTGTGGACATTATTTGTTGTTCTATGTACTGACATGTGTCCTTGAGCTTTTCAATACACTGCCTTTCCAACAGCGGAGCAAAGCAGGTTTTGATAAACAGAAATTTCAGGGATGCACTATGTAAACCATTTGAGTTAAGGGTGTCTTATTTACTTTTACCAGATATGTGACAATTCAGGTATTTTAACTGAGGTCTCATTTGCATTTCACAACTGAGCACTTAATGACTCTGTTCTGGTCGTTTGTCTTAGCACTGAGAAAATGTAATTTCAAGTGACGTGGAACGTCCAAAATGAATTCTAGAAAATAAGGGAAGAGATGAAGTTGATGACTTCTAAGTTGTATTTCATTTGTGGTTTGCTGGCCTTGTGGTACTTGCCATGTTGCTTCTCTTTTCTGGTTCTGGGCAGCTTTCAGAATAATATACAAGCTTCTTTTTATATACATATTTGTGTGTGTGTGTGTTTGTTTATGTATGTGTCCATAGTTTGAAAACAGAAATGTCTCCTGGCAAAACTCATTAACTTTTCTTAAGCTATTGCATCTCTTGTTATTGTTTGTTTTGAAAGGCTGTTTTACCTGAGTGGTGTGCTGGCTGCTCATGATGTATTATTTTTATTGTTGTTTTTTAAAATAAGGGAGTATGGAGAAAGCTTCCGGACATCTGTTTTAACTCAGAGTTGCTATAACTTCCACATTTGCCATCTTCTATCCATCATCTGTTCTAATTCTCAAATAGTCAACATATACAGCATTTCATATGTTCTCCCATAGACACATCTTTAGTTTGTATTTTCAAATGGTGAATAAACATATTTGTTTTAGCATATTCTTTGCTTGTTCTTGGATTTTAAATCCAGAATCAAGAGCACATTGTCCTTCAAATGTCATTTCAGTATGTTTAGCATCTCCTGGTAAAAATACAAGTTAAATGAGCCCAGCTGGCAGTTTGCAGGATATGTTTGGACTTTCTTCCTGCTTAGATTAACAGGACTAAATCTTAGATGAATTTGTAGTTATGTCAATTCACATGAAGTCAAAGCTGTATAATTCAAGTATCTTCAGGCTTTACACTGAAAAAAGTGGTACTTGGCATTTTTAATGACACAATCGTCATCTGATCTTGACACTGCATAAAACCTTCACCACTTGCGTAGTCACAATACATACGTGATAGTACTTTGAAAGTTAAATGTTTAGATAGTATTCTGCTTGAAGTCATGCATTATCCTTTTAAGGTCTGCTTTGAACTGATGAGTTGGCAGTTTCTTCACCTACTCTGTTTTCAGCTGCTGCCACCAAAGAATTCGTAAGAGTGCTAGCGTTGCATCTTGTTATGTTACATTTTTGTTATCCCATCCTAGTGAAGGTATATACAGCTACTTATAAAAAGTGTGTTATTGGCCATTTTACCTTAATTCATTCTGTTTGTTTTAAAAATTTATGACTCAGTGAAGCAATTCCATTTAATTCTGATAATTCTTTGGAAACATTTGGATGGAATCTTTGATAGGAGTACTTCATATACCAGCTGTGTGTCACCTCATCCTATTTAAAGGGGAAGTTTTCTACCTCAAAATGGCAAAAAGATCTGAGCTTATAGAAACATAGAATCACAGAATCGTGGAATGGTTTAGGTTTGATGGGACTGATACAAGTTGTAACAATGCTATTAAGCTTGCTAGTGCTCATTGATGGATGCCCCTGTGCCGCAGTCTGTTCAGGTAACAGGAAGAGCAGTGTCTCTGAACCAAGGAGGTAAGGAAGTTCTGCTGAGTCTTTGTACCAAGGAAATAGAAGGTCCTGCTTGGAATCAGTCACTGAATATGTAACATACTCTGAGAAGCTTCTGCATATGTAACATATGTCTTGGAAAACTTCGGCATACGTAGCACAAGTAATGCATATAAACTGAAGGTCTTTTGTGTAAGCAATG
>PPHD01003236.1:0-11388 GCA_002909625.1 Bambusicola thoracicus
GTGCGGGGCGGCGCGGCGGGGGCGGACGGGCGGCGCGGCGGTAACGGCGGCGGTAACGGCGGGGGTTAACGGGGCCGGATGAGCGGCCGCGGCGAGCCGGCGGGTTGCCATGGCGACGGGCTGAAAGGGGGATTGTGCGCCCGCCCAGCTGCGCGGCCCCCCCGGCCCGACCCACCCGCTGCGGTGCGGTGCGGTTCGGCGGGGCTCGTCCCCATCCCGGCCCCGCACCGCCCGCAGCGCTGCGCCGGGAGGACCCCAAACCCGCGCGGGGCCGCGCCCGTCGGTCCCTGAGCGCGTGGTGCGGGGCGGTGCGGGGCGGTGCGGCCGCCGCGTGTGTGCGGGAGCGGAGCTGCGCGGGGTCCCTCCGCGCTCAGCGCTGCCGGCGGCGAAAGGAGAGCTGTGCGGGCACCGGGCGGCCCCCACGGTGCGGTACCGCTGTGGCGCGGCGTCCCCATCCCGAGGCCGTCCCGGCAAAGCCCCCCTCGCCGCCGCGATTCTCCTCCCATCCTTCGACGGCGGAAGCGCCCCGCACGGCTCAGGGGTGCGCGGGAGCCCCCGGGGAGCGCCGTGCCGCCCTCGGCCCCCGAGCATCCCATCCGCGGGGCGCTCCCTCGGAGCGCGGATCCGCAGCCACCGGAGCCGACGTCTGCCCGACGGTGAAGCGCTGACATTTAGAGGTCACGCTTTTAGCACTGTGCGTGTCTTTGCTTCATTTGCATTTGCAGTTAGCCCAGATCTTGGCTTTGCCGCTCGCATGTGCGGTTGCCATGGTTACCTGTACATGGTTCCATGCGGCGTTGGGTTGGACACCTGCGGGCGCGCGGCTCCGCGCCTCCCCAGCACGGGGCAGAGCCGGGGGGCGACGGATGGGGCACCGGGCACGGCCAATGCTGCGCTGTGCCATTTCAGCACCGTCCGCCCGCGTGCAGCCCTTCTTTCCCACGCATCACTCGTGTGGGGCAGTGCTGCTGGAGGGCAGGCTGAGTACCCCGCACCTCGCAGCCGGGTCTGCCTCTTTGCAGACCCTCCGTGCGATGTGGGCAGGGATGCAGTGCGGGAGAGATCCCACCGGGGTGAGTCCTTGAGAGAGGGCGCAGGGATGGGGGCTGCCCGGTCCCTGGTGGTGGTGGTGCTGTGTCCCAGTGGGAACGCAGAAGGATGCTGCTGGGAACCGGCGTGGGTGGGCACGAGGAGCACAACTTGCTGCTTTCCAAGGAGCGGCCGTGGAGGAAACTGAGGAATTCACAGCGAGGCACAGGAGGTCCGAGCGTGCCATGCTGGGGATGTGCAGGGCGCAGCAATGGGTGCCTGAGAGCGCAGGGCAGGGATCGCCAGGCTCTGCTCTGAGGGCTTCCAGTGCAGTGGTGCTTTGAACCCAAATCGCTCAGCTCCCACGGGGAAGCTGAGATGGAGCAGGAGCCGTGGAAGGCAGCAGAACTCATGGCTGCAGCTGCCAGGACCCGCCTGGAAGTGTTCCCTGGTGAGGGGGGCCGTGCTGCTGGCTTAGGCACTGTCTGGGCTCAGCAGAGAGGTGGTGGTGCAGTGCACGGTGCTTCGCCCTGCAGCACGTGGGAGCTCTGCCCTTGCTCCGTGGTGTGTGTGCTGTGCTGGCTGCGCTGCAGGGAGCAGGCATGGGGGGATGTGTGAGAGCAAAGCTTTGTGCCAGGGAGCGCTGTTTGGGCTGGGGCTGCTTGGTGAGGAGCTCTGGGAGTGCTGGTGAGGAAGCCTGGCTCCTGACACTGCAAAATGCGGAGCAGCATAGAAACATCTGCTGTCTCCAAACCGCGTCTCAGCGTGAGCACAGCCCATGAGGTGCCTGGCATGTGGGGCAGCAAAGTGAGGGGCGGCTGGGCAATGGGGAGGTCCCAAGGCTCATGGGGAGGGGGCTCCTGAGAGTGTCCTTCGGTGTCAGGGTCCTTCCTGTGCAGAGCACTGCAGGGGCTTTGCCCGAGGTAACATTTTGCAGAGAAGCATTCTGGAACCTGCAGTGCGACCTGTGGGGTTGGTCACCATGGGGTTGGCCGGGACCCAGTGCTGGGAGCTGTTCTGTTTGTGTCTGTCTGTCTTCACCTTGCTCTGGGCCCTTAGACAGTGCCCATGAGCTGCAGCTTTGGGGCTCGTGGGGCTGATAAGGGACCTGATGGAGGCAGGGTTTGCTTCAGGTCTCTGTATCCGTAGGCTTGGGGGGCTCATTGGGGTGTTCAGGTGCCAAGATCGTGGTGCAGCTGCAGCAAGAGCCATCTGAGGGCTGACAGCGTCTGTGCAGACTGAGCAAGGCAGGGTTCTTCAGGCTGGAAAAGAAACAACAGAAGATGGATACGATACATGTACAGGAATCACAGGAGGCCAGCAGAGCAGGGATGGAGGTTAACTGCTCCCTGTTTCTTTCCATGCAAGTACAAGGTCACATCAAATGCTGCTGGCAGGAGGTGCAAACCGGGAGGAGGGGTATTGCCTCTTGCCAGCGTGCTGCCGGGGCACAGGAGTCCTCAGAACAAGGTGTTGTGAACAGTGAAACCTTTTGTTGTCTCCAGGAGAAATGGGACAAGTTCAAGAAGGACGAGAGGTTCCCCAAGGACCGATAAATACACAGAGATGCACTTGGCCAGCCACTGAGCTGCAAATTGCCCGTGCTTCACATGAACAGCAAGAAAGCACACAGGGCAAGGTGGGCCCTTGGTTCGATCCATTATCCCATGATGGGGGCAGCCCTTATCCCACCTCACTTTGAGCTGCTTCCCTGGCACAGGGTGTCCCACAGAGCACGGGGTGCTCTACCTCATGCAAGCTGCATTCTCACCCCACTGCTTCCCCAGAGCTCATTGTACACAATGGGCATTCGAGATCCCATTTTCACCTCTCTCCATCTTCTCCATGCTAGCCCTGCTCTGCCTGCTCCAAGGGCAGGATGCGTGCCCTCCCCTTCCCTGTCCCTGCTGCCCCTGCGGCCGCCCATGTGTCCTGCTCCATCCTCAGCTCCCAGGGCATCCACAGGCTGCCTGATTTGCTCCGGTTCAGCTTATTTCTTAACACTAGGCAGCCTTTACAGTAAAACACATTAAAGGATTTTTGCCAGAGGTTTTAGGCTTTCCGCTTTTCATGCTTGAAGATAGAAAACAGGGGAGGAGAAAGCTACAAGGGAAAAATATAACATACATTTTGGATTAAATTTAAACAGCCTTCTCTCCTTGCTGCTGGCTTGCCCAGCCTCGAGTCCTCATGAGCGTGAGGGATTTTCAGAGCCGCCTCACTGCCGGCCGACCCTCCATCCCTCGTGTTCTTTGTGGTCTTCTGCTCCATCATTCCAGCTGTGGTGGGGTTTTCCCCCCAGCTTTGCCCCCACAGTCATCCTGGGAGGAGGAGTAGGATAGATGCGGAGGGGCAGGGCGGATCCTGCAGCACCTGTGCCTGATTCGGGGGCACACAGTGTGAAATTCAATTTGCAGATAAGCTGTAGCAGGCCCCGGCGTCTGCGGGAGCCAGGCGGTGTCTGGAGCAGCCCAGGCTGCATGCATGGCGTGTCCTGCCTGCCAGCGCCCGGCCGGGCTGACGTCACCTCGTGCTGCTGCAGGATGTGGCTGCTCAGAGCCGTGCTGTGTTCTCCCAGGGTCTGCAGCCCCGCAGGAGCCCCAGCAGAGCGATGCTGACACGGACTCATCCCTGGTCCCTGCACAGGGGCAGGACGCAGCTGGCAGAGGGATGCAGATTCTCCATCACCAGCAGCAGCGGCGGCAGGCGAGCAGGGTGGCTTGCAAGGGTAGGCACTGAGCAGGGCTGGTGGGTTATAATTTCCCACCTCCCCACCTCCATCTTCTCATCTTCCCTTCCTGATGTTTCCAGCGAGCTCTGCTTGCTGGAGGCTGCAGAAAGAGCAGGCACTGCACTCTTGGTTTGCACTGTGCCTCCATTCTTCCCATGTGTTGCCCCGCTGGGTGCAGCTCCCTTTCCTCTGCCCCACTCCCACCCCCGAGGGTCACCGAGCAGTGTCCTGCTGTGGCTGTCACCAATGGCTGCATCCCAAGGAGAGCCACAGTGCTGCCAAGTGGTGGATCACAGCTGGTGCCTCCAGGTCTGAATGGGCTCCAGTGTAGTGACACTGGGATGATCTCAGCATTCCCTTGCCACTCGTGGCTTTCTAGCGTGCCTGGCCCCTCCTGCTGTGACTCCAGAGGGGTGGATCTATCTGGATGGTGTGTGCACCCCGTGGAGCCGCTGTGCTCTGTGGCCTCACTGCCTTCCAGGCTGACCTGGCATCCCATGTTGCAAGGCAGGGTGGTGCAGGAAGGTGATGCTTGCGCACTGCCAGATAACTTGAAAGCTTATCTCTGCACAGGGAAACTGAATCACTGCAGAGTGATTTGGCTTCCATGGAAAAGCCAGTTCCTGCTTCTCTCCAACTATTTTCCTCCTATTTATTCTTTGCCCTGGTATTGATTGCCTTCAGTCTGGATCACCTCCGTGACCTGGCTCACAATTCCACCCACAAAACTTTGCTGAGCTGACAAACTGCAGTGCACAGTGATATGAGGCAGAAATAGGTGATTGGGACAGGTGACAGTACAGGAAACAATCCTTTATCAGCTCTGCTGCTGGGACCGGAGGTTCTTGCAGCCACATCCCAGATTACAACCTGTGATTAAGTGGTTTTGGCTTGCTGCTTTGAGTCAGTAAAAGTGAAACACTGACGGCTTATTTTGGGTGTAGCTGTTCCTGTTCAAAGCACTCTTGGATTTTCTTGTCCACCCTCTCCAGTCGCATTTGCAGGAAGTCTTTGTATTTTAAGCTGCAGTCGGTTCCTCTCTGCCCAGCCCACCTCCTTACATTTATAGAACCTCCTCCAGACCACGCTATTCCATGGGAAGCGTTGGCTGTGCATGCACACTGCTCCCTGGTGCTCTCAGCTTTCCTTGGAGCATGTGGGAGATGTTGTTAGCATGGGTGGAAGCCAGGGGAAAGCAGAGCTTGGGGCGAGCTGCCCTTGATCCAGCTGGTCATGGGCCTTGGTGCCCAGAATGGAGCTCGATGGACTGGTGTGCAGGAAGCTTTGTGGAAGGACATGCCATCAGCAGCTGGGTTTCATTCTTACTGTTTTATTTGGGGCATTTCAAAAGCTCCATTGCATGAAGCCAGCCTATCTGTAGCACTGATGTCTCCTTTCTTCATTAAATATCAATCCTGCTGTTGATAACTTAAGAAAGATGAACATGTTTGGACGCAGAGTTTTGGGAGCTTATTCCTCTGAGAAAGAGTCTTGCGTTTGCGTGATTGCTTCCTAACGAGGCTCAGTCATAATGATTAGTGTTAACCGAAAAAATGGGGATGGTTGGTTGGGAGAGGATGTGGAAACTGCTACTCCAGCAGATGCGAGGGGGATGGCAGTGAGCAGCTGGGATAATGTCGGTGTGAAGCTGGGGAAGGAAGTGTGGGGAGCGCTGCTTCACCGACAGCACGCGCTTTGCTGGGTGAGATTTGCACTCCAGTCGCTATCTGCCGAGTGTTGATCTCAGATCTGCGAGAGAGCTTATACTGCTTTAAAGTAGGTGCCTGGTGCTTGTTTGTGATGTGTTGGAGAGTGAGCGTGTTGTCTTGGCGTGAACCCTGTGCTGATGCCAAGGGCTCGCTGAAAGCAGATTGTCAGTTTGCTCCCGAGCAGACGTCTGGAAATTCTGGGGTTCTGTGCATGCTTGCACTGTCGGTTAGCCTGCTTGCACAGAGCGAGTGTTGGAGGAACTCTGCCATTTCCAAAGCGCTGCTTCTCTTCTCCGGGCAGCGTTGTCCATGCAGGTGGTGGTGCGGGGCTCTCGGCTCCCGGTGCTGAACGGACAGCTCCGGGTCGCCCGGGCAGAGGCTGCGGATGGGGGGGAAAAGCTCTTCCCAGAGGGCGGTGGGCATGGGATGGGATGGGCCCCTCCGGGCAGAGTTGATGCCACCGAAGTGATAGAGCTCAAGGAGCGTCTGGACAACGCTTTACAGCAGAAGGTTTGGATTTTGGGTGGTCCTGCATGGGGTTGGGCTCAGTGGTCCTTGTGGGTTTCTTCCAGTTCAGGTTCTTCTGTGGTTCAAGGATTCCAGGAGTGGCTGAGGACACTGGGTGTTGTCAGGCTTGGAGAATGGTGAGAGGTGACCTCCTTACTCTCTACAGCTTCCTGAGCAGGAGACGTGGGGAGGGAGGTGCTGATCTCTTCTGGTTTCTAGCGACAGAATGCATGGGAATGGCTCAAAGCTGAGCCAGGGAGGTTCAGACCAGACATTAGGAAAAGGTCCTTCAGCAAGAGGCTATTTGGCAAGAGAGCAGGCAGTAGAGAGGTGGTTGATGCCCCGTACTTGTCCATGTGTGAGGCATCTGAGTAACGCTCTCAATGATGTGTTTTAACCTTGAATTGGCCCTGAAGTAGTCTGACACTTGGACTCGGTGATTTTTGTAGCTCCCTTCCAACTGGCACTACTCTGCTCTCCTCTGTTCTATCTGTCCTGCCAGCCCATTTAGGTCGCCCTACAGCAATGCCCCATCTGGCTATTGCAAAGGGCGCAGGAAGCAGCATGTGCAGCATCCCTATTGCAGAGGCTTCTCCTCGGGGCTCTGTGATCTGCCAGCCTGGGTCAGGCGCTCCTCCTTGGCTGCCAGTTGTTCTGGCTGGGGAGCAAGTGCGTGTGTGTCTGTGCCAAGGCCATGGCATTGTGTTTGCTGTTTAGACAGTGGTTCTCATTAGCCTCTGCCCCTGCAGAGAAGCATTTGTGAACCGAATCTGTGCAGGCAGCAAGGTGAGGGAGAGAAAAGCCGCTGCCGTTTCTTTGTGCTGAGATCAGGGATGCCGCAACGTGAGATAATCCAGATTATTCCTACCCAGAATGTGGCACTGAACGGCCTACTTCCAGCAGCTGTCTGTGAGCAGCACAGGAGCCTGGCAGCCCACCAAGAGGCTGCTGCTGCCCTCTTCGCAGCCAGAATCCGTCCCGTGGAGCCTCTTGCTAACACGGAGCAGATGCTGGCTGTGCACGTGGCCCCAGCTTTCTGCACGCTCCTGGGACGCAGTGAGTGGGAAGGTCAGTCGCAATTGAGTCCAGCTCAAGGTGAACGGACCCAAGCCCAAACTGCCCAGGCTTTCAAGCACAGTTGTCCTTGGGTCCTCTACGGAGGCTGCCAGCTGCTTACATTGGCAGTATGGGTGCTGACCGTCTGCTGTCCCCACTGCTGCGCTCACTGCCTGTCCTTCAGCAGTACTGCCATTCTGCCTGGTGATGCTGAGAAACTTCCTGCATTTTTGGAGCTTCTGGTGCTAAACTGGAGCTGGAAAGGAGCCAGGCTATGCCACCCACTGGGTTGTGTGCCTTCTGGAGCAGACAGGAGCAGGGCATCAAACGATGCGCTGGATTCGACACCAAAAATATCTGAAAAGGCTGCACTGTGGGCGAGGAGAGGGCTGCTTTGCTCCTGGTGTCCTTCCCGAGGCAGCAGGCTCTGCTCCTTCGTGAAGGGCCTGCTAATGGGCGTGGAGAGAACCGGGATGGGCTGTCACAGCAGGGGACCATTGGCACCGCAGCAGAAGTAGCACTGAAATCCTCAGTTTCTAAAGATTCCGGGTAATGTCTTTCTGTTCTGAATGGGAGCTCTCGAGGATTTTGGCACGTGTCTGGGAGTCGTCAGACAGCTTCTGTCCCGTGTATGTTCCTGCAGCGTTGAGGAACTGAACTGACACTCCTTGTGAGGTCTCTCATCTTCTCCCCAGGGCAATGGATGCGCAGCGAAGTGTCTCGTAGGCTTCTGGTGCTCAGTTTTGTTCAAGCATTGCAACGCTGTGGGTAGAAGCTAGGAAGTCACAGGGAAGTACCTGAAGAATGGAAGCAAATGAGAGTGAGGTTTGTGGCTGCTTTCCTTTTGAACCACCAGCGTGACTGTGGTGCTGAGCTATAGGAGGCCGTGCAGATGATGCTGGGCTCTGAGGAAGACCTGCAGAGCACAGAGGACAGCTGTGGTGGGCTTTGCTCTGCTGGGTGGCTCCCAGAGTGCTCTGCCCCATCAGAGCCTCCCAGATGCTGCAGGTTTCATGGCCAAGGTGGCTGTTGTTTACCCGGATGGCATCAAACAGAGGGCAGGGACAGCACTGCCAGTCAGGGTAATGCAAAGTGTGTGGGACCATGCACAATACTCAAAGGTATCCAGCTCTTCAAGTTGGATGCTAGGAAGAATTTCTGCTTTGGAAGAACAGTGATGCACTGGCACAAGCTGCCCAGGGAGTGGTGGGGTCACTGTCTGTGGGGGTGTTCCAGAACCATGGGGATGTGACACAGAGGGACGTGGTTATGGGCTTAGTGGGGTGGATTGGGCTTGGGCTTGGTGGCCTTAGTTGTTTCTTCCAACCTTAATGAATCTATGATTCTAAGGTGTCACTTGGTCCTTCCACCTGCCTTGCAGTGCCCTTTGCTGAAAATTGTGCCTTTGCCTTCTCCTGCTGCACACTTGTCTTTCTTTTCTCAATGTGAAATTGTCTCCTGCCTAGCACCAAGTTCAGCATCAGACTGTTCTGGGTGTTTTGGTTTTTTTTTTGCAGCAGCCTTTACTTGTTATAAAGCTGCATCTGCTGACATGTTTTGTCTGCACCAGCAATGGTCTTCCAGGCTTTTGTTCAAGGCCATGCTCCCTGGGCTTTCTTGTGGCCTTCCTGGTCTTCTGCGGCCCATCTCAGCTGGCCCAAATCTGCTGGGGGAGTGAAGTGCTTCTTTAGAGGAGAACATCATAATTGCTTGATGTATCTTTACGAGCTGGAGGAAAGTAGAATAATTAAAGGCACTTTATAAGCTTTATAAGCTGTCCTTTCTCTCATCCTTCTGTACTTGCCTGACAGTGACATGCTGGCTCATGCTCCATCTGTGCAGCCCTGTGACCCTTCTGGCAGCAGTGCTGTTGCCTTTTCTCCCCCAGCCCACATTCACACTGTTGGTTTCTCAATTCCCAGCCATGCCCATCCCCTCTGAGCCCTTGTTCCAGCCTGCCTGTTGAGTTCCAGCCCTGGCCTCCAAAGCACTGGGTGACGAGTGCAGATTTTAAAATGTACTCTGTTCTGTCATTTCCATCACGCAGGGAAAAGCTGGGCGGTGGCAGCAGCAGGGCAGACCTGCCTGAAACCCTGAGCATCTCCTCTTAGTTTAAGTGAGAACCACCGCTAACCACCTATTAGTGTGCACGAGCTCTGTGGCACAGAGGCACATCAACCCAGTGGTGCTGCAGCTTCTGTGCTCTGTGGGGTTTCTGTAGCATCACTGACCAAGCACTGGGAGAGGCTGGCAAAGGTGTGGATCCAGCTCATCTGGCTGGCGCGGGGACGCCTGGCTGTGCATCTGCAACCGCAGCTTGGCGGGATCCGCCTGCTCAGGTTTCCATGGAGAGCGTCTTGTTGTTGGGGAGGGAGCAGCCTGGCAGACAGTACAGTCATGGAAATACCGATACAGCGTTTGTTTTCCAAGACGCATGAATAAAATCATTAACAGTTAGCAGCCTCACTTCCTCCGCTCACACCGCCCGCCCTCAGCGGTCTGGCAGGACGACCCGGGATGCCCACGGCGTCTTTATTCTCCAGACTCCTCGCTCACACGCTCATCTTGGTACCCCCAGCCTGGCTGTATCTGCCCAGGCGAGCCGGGTCTCACTTCCAGTTGGCAGCCTCCATTTCCTACTGGCAGCCTCGACCACTCGTGGGAGCAGCAGGAGAAGCCTTGGGCAGCTCACCCTGGGGATGCTTAGCTCCCACATCCCATGGGATGCGACGGAACCTTCCCCAGACGGAATGTCTCAGCTCACATCTCCATTACTGCACGTGCTTGGGAAGGCTGGGGAAGTTCCACTGAGCAGAGTGGAGGCGGCCATGTGGGGCTCCTGCATCCAACAGCACCGCTGGTGGCTGAGCCCTCGGTGGAAAGGGCTGAGCGCTGGTGTTCATGGCAGTCTGTCAATATTAAATTAAGGCTAAATTCCCATCCTAAATGTTATGTTAACATGAAGTTACAGCGGAGAGCGCAGAGCGCAGAACAGCAATATGAGGGTAAGATGTGTTCCGGGGGTATTGTAATCATCCCAAATGAGGCATTTGAAACCCAGGGAGTTCCAGATTTAGGGTTTGCATCGTTTTTGTTTTTGTAATTGAAAAACGATCCAAACATAGGAAGGCTTAGGAGCGTGTCGCTGAGATTGTTTGGGTGCCTTTATTCTGCGCTGAGGGGACATGGGCAGATGGAGGAAAAAAAGTCTCTAAAAAATGATGGGACCAAATCTGGAATTACAAACGTTAAAATAGCATGATGTGGATTTTATTGTGAGCACGTTGTGGCTCTCCGAGGTAACATTAGGGTTGTTGGGTCTTGTCTGCGCATCTCTGTGTCTGGACGTGTTTTGGCTATTGCTAATGCAGCTCACCTCTGATGCTTCACAAAGCTCATAATTTGAGACAATTGCAAATCCTGGAGCATAATTTTATTTGTGTTATGGATGTGTACTTGGAACTTTAATTCTAACATAACAGACTTTTTTCCCTGTTTTTTTTAAGAGCTGTTAAAGGAGCCACGGGTGAGGATTAGAATATCAGAATAGCTGAACTTTAACGGGCTGTAGGAAGAAGGTTGTTCGGGTTCTGGGCTCTTTGTCATGGTGACCCATGGACCCACAAGGGTGGGTGGTGAATTCAACCCTGATTTTGTGATACCTGGTGCTGTGAGAACCCTCAGCTGAGACTGCTGGAGAAGCCATGCCCAAGGCAATGCACGGCCATGGCTCTGGCAGAGCCTGGAGCAAGGGAAGCCCCAGGGCTGTGGTGTGTATGCTCCTGCAGAGCGAGAGCGATGACTGGGCAGTGAAATGGCTCTGCTGGGAGTCACGGTTGCTATCGAAGCTGCCTGTAGCTTCCAGGCGTGCCAATGAGATATGACAGTCATTAATAATTTGGCTTCATCCTAACATGTGTCATCCAAAGGAACCTGGACAGATGATGTAGGCTGGGTAGCTTGCCTTCCAGCAGCGCTGCACGCAGAAGTGGGGTCTGAAGCAGCTCCAGAGCCCACGCAAGAAGGCAGCGACCGTAACGCGCTGTGGGGGCCCAGTCTCATTGCACCCTGCGATGCTGCAAGGCAGAGTTCAGTGCTGTGCTGAAGCATTGCAGAGAATGTTGGATGAATGATGGCTTTTTTTCTGAAGCTGGGGCAGTGACGGCAGCGCTGGCAGTGGTTCAGTAACAGCAGTGCTCGGGGGATCGGAACACCTCGCCTGCCTCCCTGTATGCTTCTTTTGCTCCTGTGTTGTGTTTCATAGGCTTCAGGACCTGTTTTGGTGATAGAACACCAGTGTACGTCTTCTGCCCAGGTCTTGGGTGTTGCAGTGGGTGCAGCCACTCCTTGTTGCTG
>PPHD01003236.1:11408-32240 GCA_002909625.1 Bambusicola thoracicus
CCCCCCCCCCCCCCCCTCATCTGGAACTGCTGCTGTCTGCAGGCTCTGGAGCACGTCTGCTTTCCCAGCCTTGCTGCTCAAGGCAGAGAGGATGCAGCAACGTGATTTTCTGGGCTGAGTGTTTCTTATTATGCCTGTCAGACACTGATTTCTGAGCCTGTTGTGTTCCCTGGGCATACCAGGAGGGCAGGCACAGCACGGGCCCATTTCCTTAATGACCAGCAGTGAATTGCCTGCACATGTGCAGTGCAGATTTGAGACGCCCTCCGTGTATTTTTTTTCTCTGCGGATTTTCCCCGTTGGATGAGGTGTTCTCCATTTGTGGAGTCCCTGCCCAGCTGAGCCTTTAACAGAGCGTCTTCCTTCCATCTGCACACAGCCCTTATTTTGTGCTCCAATTATTCCAAGGCAGCTCCGCTCCGCTCCGAGCTTTGGAGAGATTTACCAGGTGGGCACCTGAGGATGTTCTGGGGCAAAATGGAAGTGCCCTGTCGCTGCTGCCATCCCTGTCAGGGTAAGGAGATGTGGCTGAGATAAGGCCAGCGGCCTCTGCTCCCTTTCCCGAGCAGTGCCCTCAGCAGTGCACAGGCACCCAGTGAGGCCAGGATGTGGCCTCTCACCGACGCTGGGAGCTCATGGGGGAATGTGGCCTCTATGTGCGCATCGCAGGGAGCTGGGGGGAGGCGGGGAGGCCCTTACATAAGCCCTTCATGCAGCAGGAGGAGCGGGGAGGGGAAGGGCAGTGCGCTGAGAATCCAGGCAGTCTCCAGCGAGGGCTCCCCAGGAGCAGCTCTGTGCTGACACGCGGCCGTGGGTCCCTGGCCTTGGCCATCCACCCATCATCCATGTCCCTCACTGCCTTGCCTGAGGTGACATGGAGGGGCTGCAGGACTGAAGCAGTGGCATGGAGGGGACGTGGCTCTGGGGCACTCTGGCTGTCACTGTCCTGCCCACCCTGCACTTTGCACTGCAGTGCTGGGAATCCCTTGGTGGCATGGATGGGCTCCATGAGTGCAGATGGGTGCTTTCTGTGTGCCTGCACGTGCCTGGGGCATCTTGGCAACTCTGTCTCCCGGAGCACCTTGGACATTCCCCTGCATCTCAGCCGTGATTCTCACCCAGGAAGGTAAGCACTGTTCCTTCCCAAAAGCAGGACAGGGGCTTCTGAGCAGGGGATTACTTTGTGCCCAGGTGGGATTGGGTGCCCACCACTCTATCACCCTTTCCAAGATGTCTGCTGTTAATTCCTTCCATCTCTCCACAGCATCAGCAATCCCTGCCAAGCTGGGCCATTTGAAGGGGGACCACAGCAGGCAGCTTGCAGGCTCTGAGAAGCAGTGACAAGTCTCTCCAGGTCAGCGTCTCCGAGTCGCTGGGTTCTCCTGCCCCACAGATTTGGCTGTTCCTTCTGGACAAACCGGCACCTTGCTGTCATGGGGATGCACTGAACCCTCACCCCAGGAGCTTCAGGCCTGGATGTTGGTGCTGCTCCTCCCGGACGATGTGGCTGATACTCTGGAGAAGCCCTCTCTTGCCCCCTGTTCTCCAAGTGCCTGAGCTGGTGGCCGGCTGGGACCTGCGTCTCGCCCTCTGGGTCCTGAGCTTCGCCTCGGCGGTTGTGCGCATGGAGGGCCAGGTCTACTCTCCCACTGTCAACACTCACTATGGGAAGCTACGGGGAGTGCGTGTGCCGCTACCCAGTGAGATTTTGGGACCTGTGGATCAGTACCTGGGGGTGCCTTACGCCGCCCCCCCAGTTGGGGAGAAGCGGTTCATGCCTCCAGAGCCACCTCCCTCCTGGTCAGGCATCAGGAACGCTACCCACTTTTCACCAGTCTGCCCCCAGAACATCCACAACGCCGTCCCTGAGATCATGCTGCCCATCTGGTTTACCTCCAACTTGGATATCGTGGCCACCTACATCCAGGACCCCAACGAGGACTGTCTGTACCTCAACATCTACATCCCCACGGAGGATGGTGAGTCCCCAGCGGGGCACCTGCAGGAGCGAGCGCTCTGGGAGGGTAAGGGGGCTGCCCTGCCCCTACCCCTGCCTAGCAGCGGTTGGTCTCACTTGGGTGTTGTGTTTGAAGCATGTGGTTGTGGACCCTGCAGCATGCTGTCTGTTCGTAGAAAGCTTCCTCTGGCCACTCAGCTTGCCCTCAGCTGCCATCTTTGTCTCGCGTGCTCCTGCCCCTCCACGCCTCTCGGTTTCCCCTTCTTTCTTCCTCCACCTCCATGGCATCGTCACGGGTTCCTTTCTTGTGTTGCTAAATCTGAATCAGACTCTCTGACCGCAGATCCACAGAGCGACAAGCTGGTTTGTGCTCCCCAGGCGCCGAGTGCCAGGTTTTGTCTTGAGTTGGTTCGGGTTTGTCCTTCCTCCCTTTTCCCACCCCCAGGTCCATGTGCTAGCCGTGGGCATGGGCTGTGGCTGCTGCTGGGAGGAACACTCTGCCTCTCGTAGGGCTGGGCTGCTCATGCCAGGAAAGGAACACAGAGCCCTTTTTGGGGACACAGAAGCCCTTTCTGGGGGGTTCTGGTGAAGGCAGGAGGCTGGGGGACATAGCAAAGTAGCTGTGGCCTAGTGTGTCATGGCTAGGCCTAGTGCAGTGTGCTGCGGCCTAGTGCAGCATGCTGCGGCCTAGTGCAGTGTGCCGAGGCCTAGTGCAAGGTGCTGCGGCCTACTGCAATGTGCTGCGGCCTAGTGCAAGGTGCTGCGGCCTACTGCAACGTGCTACAGCCTAGTGCAACGTGCTAAGGCCTAGTGCAACGTGCTAAGGCCTAGTGCAACGTGCTGCGGCCTCGCACAGGGTGCCGCAGCCTCGAGCAGGCTCAGTCCCGTGGTGGTGAGGCTGAGCAGCACTGGCTGCCTCCTGTCTAACCTTTTCCTTTGCAGGACATCCCACGTGAACTGTAAGTAGAGGGCAGAGGAGGCAACACTCTGCCCGTGCGCCTGCCACAGCCTCACCACCGCGGGAGCCCTGGGGTGCTCAGGACAGGACGCACAGAGCAGGCCCTGCCTCACCAGCTCCACTCCTCCATCCCGGGGGGGTCTCAGCTGCGCCTTCCCAGCATGGCAGGCCCAGAGTTTTCCTCCCACAGCGCCACTCCCACCCACCTCCTGCGGTCCCTGGGGCGGCGGGCGGGTGGCAGCGTGGTTGTGATTGCATGCCCACTCCCAGCCGGTGGAGCCTCCTGTTATTTTGTAGTCTTTTATTCATTTTACAGTAAAACGGATTTCCAAGGAATGCACCCGAAAGCCCAACAAGAAAATATGTAGGAAAGGAGGTATGTAGCAAGCCGACCGGCAGAGAGGCACAGAGAGGAAAGAGAGAGAGAGTGAGAGAGTGCGAGGGTGCCTGTCGGTTCTCTCTGGCCCCGCGGCGTGCTCCTCTCTGTGCTGCAACTGCCCACGGGCCCCGAGCAGCCCTGCCCGCTGCCGCCCGCTTCCCACTTGCCTCCACCCTGGGCTGCAGCTGGGCTTGGGGTCAGGGCAGAGCAGGATGCTCCTGTTGCTCCAGGCCTTTCAGAACAGCTGAGCCCATGCTCCCCAGGCTTCTGGGCATGAAGAGCTCCTAAAGAAACCTCCCCCTTAGGGCTGAGGGGCTGTGCCTCTCACCTTTCTGCCCAGAGGAGGCGAGGGCCTTCCTCCCATCCCCAGATTGTGACCCATGAGCACCTGGGTTTAGAAGGAGATGGAGCTCTTCCCCCTGTTGCGTGCATGGTCCGCAGCAGCCAGAGCTCTGCTGTTAGAGCATCACTCCTCACCCAACCGGATAACGACTGCCATGTTCTGCCCCAGTCTCTTCTTTGCCCTTCGCTGTGCTGATAGGGCTACATACATACATACATACATACGTACGTACATACACACATACATGCACATGCTCATAGACAGGGCTGTGCAAGCTCAAGATCTGCTCTCCGCCCCCTCACATTGTACTCTTCCTGAGCTGCAGCCTCCCGGAGGTGGCAGAGCATCTCCAGAGCAGACACAGCTCTGCTTTGTCTCGCTACTGTCTCCAGGGCTATGCGGGGCTCCTCCTGCTGCACTGCAGCTTGGGTCCCTGGAATGATCCAGATCCATCCCCAGTGCCATGGGCCAGGGAGCATAGACCCGCAAACCAGACCCTCTGCCTCAGTCCATGGTCAGATAGGGTGCTCCCTCGGTCCCACTGCCCATCCTGCACAAGTAGGCAGAACCCAGGCTGCTCCCTGCATCACTCCATCCTCCCTGCTGCCCCAAGATGCCCATTGCCAGGCCAACCGGCTCTTCTGAAAGGTGCAGGAGGGAGTGTCCTGCCGGGCTGGAGCTGCCCTCCCTACCTCCCCACTGCCATCCCGGGTGTCCTACACAGCGGGTCCTCCGCTCCCACTGCTTTTTTCTTCATGCCCCCATGTTTGGTGGGTCTGGCACAGCTGGGCTCGGAGGTCTGGGGAGCTCTTTCCTTCCAGCGACTCTATTTTTTTTTCCTTCCCCCCCTGAGTTCTGTCGTTTGGTTTCTTTGCTTTGCTTTTCCTGTCGCTGTCCTGGCTATTCACACGCCATCTCTCTGAGTGCCAAGGCTGCCTCTGAAAGGGCTGGCACATTAGGGAGTCTCTGCACGCCGCCTCCGGCGCAGACTGTGCCAGCGACACCGAGCCACTTCAAAGTGCTTCCTTCCCTGGCCCCTCTGGGGCTGGAGTCCCCATGGGAGCTCCTGAGGACCTGGGTTAAGGCATGAGGAGGGGTGGTACAAGACAGGACGAAGCACCTCAGGCACCTTCTCCTCCTGGTTTTGCCCTGCAGCGGCTCTGCTCTCTAGCACTTCCTTAGCAGTCTCTCTGCGGATGCATTTGGTGGCCCAACTGCAGGTCCCCGCACAGCAGAGGCTTTCGGGGAGCTGGCGGGGATGTGCCTCCTGCCCCGCTGACTCACGGACGGGCAGAGCCAGCAATTTGGGCATCCAGGCGTGACACGCAGAGGATTAAAGCACCCAGACGCTGCTGCTGCCCTTCAGCTCCGGCCACTGCACTGGTGTCTATTGACTCGAATTAATTGAATAACTTGTGAAGAGGCACTGAGGCTTTCCCCCCCCCCGGCTTCTGCTTAGCTCTGAATGTCCTGGGTATGTAGTGCTTAGGGTGAGGATAACACACCCGCAGTGCTTGTTTGTTCAGACTTGGTGCCATTTGAACATCGACTTGTTCAGGAATACTCCTGATTATTATTTCTAAGACCACTTTCTGTGTGACCGGTCGATAAGCTCTCCTCTCACAGAGCAGGAGGCCGTGTGGTATGCCGGTGGTTTGAAATGCCTCAGCTCCCACCTTGCCATTGCTGTCATTTCATAGCAACTGAAGGGCTGAGAATTTGTCAGCATTTATCCCTGCCTCCATAGGACAAAAAAATGTCCCTGTCTCCCATTCGGGTGCTTATTGGTCCCTGTCTTGGGCAGGGCAGCAGTGCCTTGGGAATAATTAGCTGTGTGCTGTGCAGAGGATCTGCCAGCACCTAGCTCGGCTGCTGCTCATGTTCTGCTGTGAAAATGAAGCTCTGCCCACCAGAGGAACGCGTACGTGCACACAGCATAGGGTCTATGGATGCCTCTCCGGCGTGGCTGGGGACTCACTGCCACCTCTGTGCCCTGCTGCTTCAGAGTGCGATGTTCAGAAGTGAGACTCTCCATTTGTGCCAGCCCTGGTGCTTTTGTGGAGCTCCTGGAGGATGTAAATGGCTCTCTCACATTGCTCAGGGGCAAGGAGGGACGGGGCAGCACCGAGGAAAGGCTCCTGCTTGGCTACTGGATGCAGCCCCTGCTCCTCTCTTATCCATGCCATGCTGAGCACAAAGGCTGCAAGGAGTTGAGATCCCCACCCTCTTTATCTCTGTTTGCACTGGCGTCAGTGCTACTGCAATAGTTTGCTTAAGATAGTATTAATCTGGTGCAGATGCTCCTGTTTAAGGAAAACTGATTTTATTTTATTTTTTTTCTAAACTTGAGCTTAAATCTTCCTAGGGACTTCAGATAAGAGCATACATCCTTCCTATCAGCCTGAACAATGTCACTCCACAGTCAGCTTTCAGTTAAACAGCGTAACAGGCACTCACACGAGGTGAGCAGAATGAATTTTTGATGGGCGAGGAGAGCAGGAACCACAAGAGCTTTGGTTTTTTTTTCCAGCACCAAGAAGCTCAAACTAAGGCAGCCCCTGGGAGCGGCCAGGAGGGCAGCACTGGGCCGAGGGCTGCAGCCCACAGCAGTGCAGAGAACATCTCAAAGCAGTGGCCTCGAGTGCTGCAACAGCAAAAGCAGGGAGGTGACAGAGCAAAGTGCACGGAAGGTGTGGGAGCACTTAATCTGTAATTTCTCTTATGAGCTGTGGGGCAATGGTGGGTAGTTGTAGAGGTGAGTGACAGAGCTGGACTTGTTTCAGCTGCATTATCAGCTGCTGGCACAGCGTGGCTGCGAGGCAGAAAGGCTGCTTGGCTGCAGAAACTGCCGCTGGCAGAAGCAGGACCCCAAAAACACGGCCACCCTGGTACCTTGCTGCCAGTGGGGATGGTTCTGAGTTTGTGCTTGCCACGCAGAGATCTCATCTCTTCTCACTGTCCCCAAGTGCATCACCCTTGCCCCACTTCCCATTGTTGCTTTCCATTGTTCTCTGAAGTTGCCTCCTCCTCCCAAGGCTCAGGTTCTTTCAGCCTTATTATCCCTGCCTTCACTGATCCCCAGGCTGCCAGGGCGGCTGCCCTCATCCAGATCCATCCCCATGCAGTACTCCCATCAGAGGGTGCCCACTGCCCTCCCACAGCTCAAAAGCACTGGGCGGGTGAAGGATTGCTGCCTGCAGCATTCATTAGAGAAAATCCCTCTCCCTGTGCATTACCAGGGAGGCAGGAGCAGTGCTGCACAGGTTCATTGTTTAAGTGCTTTCTGGGCTTGCAGCTCTCCAACAGAGATGCACTCGGTCAAGCCTGCAGCCTCCACTCCAGCTCCTGCCTGCAGTCAGGCTGGGGGCTGTGTGTGGGGGGGGAGGGAGTGCAGCAGGACAGGGGCATTGAGGCTGTGTGGGCCAACGCTGGAGGAGGCAGGAGTGTTGGGTTGGAAGGAGAACCTGAAGAACATCAGGTGCCTCTGGAGACATCCTTGCCCTGGGGCAGGCTGCTCTCCCTGACCTGTGCCCAGCATTTGTCATGCCTCTCCTTAACCTCCTCCCCAGACCATCTTCCACTGTTTTTCTGCCCTTTCTGCCAGAAAACTTTTCTTGTCTGGCTTATGTCTGCCTTGTGTGGCTCCGCCAGCCACTGCCCAGTGGAGCAGGAGTCGCTCTCTTTCACCACTGGGGCGTGCCCTGCCTGGGGAGACTGCAAGCACAGCTCCCTGCTCTCAGCATTTGGATGGCCTTGTCTTCCTCAAACTTTGCTCGCCTGATGGATTTCCCAGACATTTGGTCCTTGCTCCTCTGTCCAGGAGGTCATGGCACGGAGCACTGTGCTCCCCTCTTGCACCCCAAGTTTGTGCTCTGAGCAGGATGAGGCTGCATTCCCCAGACAGGCATTTGGGTTCTCTCTACAACAAAAGGCATTTGCACTTGCCCTGATGGAGCTGCCCCATGGGCAAAGTCAGGCAGAGCTGGGCAGATAGGATCAGGGCTCTGGGACCGTGCTGGTGCCCGGTGCAACCCACAAAGGCATTCGGGACATTACAGAAACTGATATTTCTGTGGCACGGGGAAGTCCCCGTCACAAACCAGCAGTTTTCAGCACAGAGCAATGGGCAGGGCTGTGGGGTGACCTGACGCTTCGGCTGTGCTGGTGGCAGATGAGGACACCGCTTTGGGATGCTCCCGGCCCCTGCACCCCAGGGAGGAGCTGAGAAGGGCCCGGGGAGCAGCAGCACAGCACCGTGGCACCGGGGCAGCCTTGCCCCCTCTGTGCCGTGGCTCTGGGAGAGGTGCAGTGTGAGTAGCCAGCAGCGCTGTGGGGTGCAGGCCTGGCCCCACCATCTCTGCTATCATGCTATTTTTGAATTCTCTTTTGTGTTTTTTTTTCTTTTGTTGTTCTTTTTTTGTTTGTTTGTTTGTTTTTCTCCTTTTTTTTTTTTTCTGTCTCCTCGTGTTTGGTCCCTAGGAGCCAGCGCTAAGAAACAGGGAGAGGACTTAGCGGATAATGACGGGGATGAAGACGAAGGTATTTCTGTGCTCGAGGCTGCCACTGCATGACACGCAAAGCAACTCCGTATGCCCGCCATCCGCTGCCATCCCCAGGGAGCCCCGTGTGTGTCTGTCTCGGCGCTGGGCAGCTGCGCGGGGCGGGGGGCAGGGGGGCCGGCTGTGCAGGGCTCAGCCCCATCCTCTCCTCCTGGGGAAGCTTGTGGGGTCGTGCTGAAGGAGAAGTTTGCTGGCTGCCCCGCTCCGCTCGAGCGAGGGCCGGGAGGAAGCATGGCAGCTTGGGAGCAGAGGAGCCCTTGGGCACCTGGGCCCATTTCACCCCGAGCCCGGTCATATTCCACCTCCAGCCTCATCCCTCCAGACTTAGCGATGCACGACGGGAGCCTGCGCTCTCCCTTCCCACCTGATCCCAGTAAGGGACAGAAGCACGGACACCCGTGCCACCGATCTGTGCCCGGTCCCAGCTGGGTGTGCTGCACCCATTTTTTCCCCAGCGCAAGGTGTTGCTTGTGCCACTGCGTCTGTGCCAGATGAGGCAGAGTGAGTGCATTGTCAGACAGGTGTGTTTCATTGCCACCAGGTTAAGAGAGCTGCAGAACAGGAGGTTTTTGGTAACACGGAGCTGCTCGGCCGCAGGGTCTGGACTCTGTTTTGTCACAGGGATGTGAGGAGGAGGTCAGCCAGGATGCAGCTGTAACACAGTGAGGGCACTGCGACCTCGTGGGCTGTGGAGTGCTGAGGCAGCCCAGAGCCCATCCTGGCAGATGGCATTTGGGTTCTGGGAAGCAGATGAGAAGCCAGTTCATTGGCAGCAGCAAAACCTGTTGTTTTCTCCCACTGACCTGTGCCCCAGGATCTCTTGTACCAGGGTGTAAACTGGCATCCATCCTAAGTGATTTGACTGCTGAAAATCCCTGCACGCTGAATTGTGCTACAAAGATTAGGAGCCATTTTTTCCCTGCTGTGCCGCTGTGTTTTAATGCTGGTCTGATACAGGGATGGCCCTTCATGTTTTTGTGGTGACATGTAGCAGTGGGGAGAGGACAGAGTTGCAAGAATGAATGCTGGAGCTCTCAGGGTTTCACCCAGGAGGTGGTTTTCCTGGCAGAGCGCTGCAGGGCAGCCACCATGGTGGGGTGTGCGGGGAGGTGGGGACGGAGCTGTGGTTGGGGCAGCTGAGGAGGGTAAGAGCTGTGCCTGGTGTCAACCAGTGCCCACCAATGCTCAGCGCTGGGTGCAGGTGAGCACAAAGGAGAGCAAAGTCCATCACTGCTGGAGAGGGCTGGGCATGCAGGAGCTGGCACCGCCACTGCGATTTGTGCAGCTGCTTCCGTGCAACGTGGGTGAGATGTGCCAGGGGCCCAGCATGGGCAGGGGTGTCTCCAGGACAAGGATAGCGAGGAGAGAGAGCGCACGGCTGCTCCTCGCCCTAGGCTCCTCCAGTGCTCTCTCCCAAGTCCTCAGGTCCCATTCCCCATCCTCACTCCATGCCTCATGACCTGTCCTCGCCCGGCCTCGGCGCTCACCTCTCCGACACGCACACGTGCACGCACTGTCTGCTCATCGCCATGTCTGTGTCCGGGCACTGGGGTGCCATGGGTTTGCATCCAGGCAGCCGGCAGGTTTCTGCCTCCCTGGGCAATTGGGAAGGTGGGGAGGTGGGCGAGTGAGAGGTGGGAGCACCCACCAGTGCCCCCCCGCCCTCCAGGTCCTGCACACCCCATCCCTGCCCCTCTTCAATGCCAGCTGCCAGCACTCCCGGAGCTGAGGGCTTGGGGCCACAGGGACACAGGGACAAACTCCGTGAGCACCCCCAGTCTGTTGGTGCCCTACAGCCACTGCCATTATGGAGGTGCCAGCTCCTGCCTGCAGCCAGAGCCTGGCTCCAGGGAAGAGAAGCTGAGTCCAGCCGGTGCCTCTCTTGCATGCACTGAGACTCAGGGCAGCTCCTGCCCAGGGGACAGCAGTGCTGGGATGGTGACAGTGGCTGCCTACCACGGGGATCTGGCAGGGTTAGGGGGGTCGGCAGGACTGTGCCATGGCTTTGGGCTCTGGGTTTGGCTGCTGCAGCCCCCTCCCTGGTCCTGGCAGCTGGCATTGCCCTCCTCTCTCTGTGGTCTGCCTCTTGGCAGGGTGCTGCGGTCGCCAGCAGGGTCCCGTGTTTAACCTCCTCTCCTTCCAGACATCCGGGACAGCGGGGCCAAGCCGGTGATGGTGTACATCCACGGCGGCTCATACATGGAGGGCACAGGGAACATGATCGACGGCAGTGTCCTGGCCAGCTACGGGAACGTGATCGTCATCACACTCAACTACCGCGTCGGAGTGCTCGGTATGCGCTGTGCTATGGGGCAGGGGACAGGGAGAGGTGGCCGAGTGCCGTGCCACGTGGCGGTGCCCACAGCAGTGTGGTCAAGTTCCTGGCACCGGCCACACAGGCTTTTTTACGCAACCTGGCTCGGCTGAAAGCAAATATTGGTCTGTGGCTAAATAAATAAAAAATGTGTTTACGCAGCATCACCTCCTGAGAGTGCTCACAGCTCTGAGCTGCCAGAGGGTGCTGCCTCACCGCCCCGTGGATGCCAACAGAGCCAACAGCAGTGCCTGTGCTCCAGCAGCCTGTGCCCAGGGCTAGGGCAGGTCCAGGGGCTCCCCTTACCCTACACGGGCAGTGCACGAGTCCAGATGCATTCCCTGGGAAAGGAAACGGGAGGGCTATAAGGTTGATTTTGCTCTCTCTGTGGTTTCCTGCAAGATGCATGGAACCGTGCTCAGCCCTCCAAGGGCTTTGCTGGGGAAGAGTCCATCCAAGCCACCCCGCAGGCTCTGCTGCTCACGCTCAGCTGGGTCAGGGGCTCAGTGCCCCACACCTGGGCACCACATCCCTCCGACAGCTCCTGTGCCCAACCTCCTCTTGGGGATGACAGTCACAGATCAGCAGCCTTGCTCGGATTTACCTGGTAGAAAATAAGCTTTTCCGTAAAAACAAACATACTCGAGACCTTTCGATATTAAAAGTCGGGCCTTTCAGATTGATAGTGCAAATTTAAGAGATGTGAAATACAATCTGAAATCTGACTTAAAAGGTACCATTGGTGTCTCCACTGAAGTGCCGCAGTGTGCCGGCAGGCGCACCCAGGTGTCGGAGCAGCACCACTCCCTGCTGCCAGGTTACCCTCAGCACCATGGTTTTGGCTTCCTGCTTTGAGTCAAGGCAAACAAAACACTGATAGCTTATCTTGGGTGTTACCTTTATTATTGAAAGCATTTCTCAGCATCTTCCTCACTGAAAGATTTTGCATTTAAAGCTGCAGTCGGTTCCTCTCTTCCCAGCCCACCTCCTTACATTTATAGAGCCTCCCCCAGACCACGCTATTCCATAGGAAGCATTGGCTGTGCACGCGCACTGCTCCCTGGTGCTCTCAGCTTTCCTTGGAGCTTGTGGGAGACATCCTGGTCTGTTGTTAGTGTGGGTAGCTCTATCTCACCCCTCAGCCCCTCACCCACATGTGAGCAGCACTATAATATCCCCACTCCAACCACAGCACTCGTAGGACCCTATACTGGTCATGGTGGGACGGGATCCCATAGGCTCTCCCCCAGGCTCAGGGAGGGATGGGAGGTCGGCCTGCTTCCCCCATCACTAACAGGGCTCTGCTTCGCTCTCAGGGTTCCTGAGCACAGGGGACCAGGCTGCCAAGGGCAACTATGGGCTGCTGGACCAGATCCAGGCGCTGCGTTGGGTCAGTGAGAACATCGCCTTCTTCGGCGGCGATCCTTTGCGCATCACCGTCTTCGGTTCCGGCATCGGCGCCTCCTGCGTCAGCCTGCTCACCCTCTCCCACCACTCAGAAGGTAGGTGCCAGGGGTGCCAAGGAATTCATGCTGGAGTAGGAGCAAAGGTGGGTGTGAGCCTGCAGAGGCAATGAGGCCCCATGGTACCGGAGCGGAGGTCTGGGAGTGCTGAAGTTTGCACAGCGCAAATGGAGGTGATGGGGTTGATATCATATTGTAAATGCAGCGGAGTGTTTGCTCTAGATAAAGAAAGGAATTGTTTATGCTACAAGATTGTGCTGGTGTAAGAGCAAATGCATATAGAGCACCTGTGAATAAATTTGCATTGAAAACTGGAAAAAAAGATTTTCAACCAACTGAGAAGAGTTGTTCTGCCTTTAACTTCCTAGAGAAAATGGCAGGAGGAAAACCTGAACTGACTGTGGTCCACAGGGCTCCAGAGTACCAGGGGGCACTTCCATGGGACACATGCAATAGATATGTATGTATGCAGTACCACATCCCTGTGCACGGGCACAGGACACATAGTGGGCAGTGGCACAGCTGCCCCTCAGAAATGCAGGCAGACACAACAGAATGACACCTCACACTGAAGAGCTGCAGCCCTGCTAGAGAGCCTGGGAACAGTGCACAAAGAAAGGAAACTTTCAGAAAGTCAGCACGTGGCAGAGGAGCTGCTCAGCCTTTCATGCAGGCCTTGGGAGGATGAAGGATGGACTGATCATGCCAATCTTTAAAGCAGCAGTGATCTCAGCCCAGACTGCTACAAAGATGTCTGCACCAGAGCCAGCAGCGCCGTCTGTTTTGTAGCATTTAGTTTGAAAGGTTCAGCTTGGAGGTGCCACGTCCAGCATGAGGCTGGTGCTGGCTGCTGGGAGGTGTGTCAGATGCTGAGCACATGTTAATGGTGGGAGCAAAGTGCTTCATGCTATGGCTGGGCCATTTTGGTACCAGATCCAAGGAATTAAGAGTCAGTCTGCCCCTGAGCCCACTCGCTCTGCTGTCACCATCACTGCACCCTGCCAGCTCGGAGTAAAGCATGGCAAAGATGGGCTTGCAAAGAGGTGAAAGGTTTGGAAACAAGAAGAAAGGTGAAGCTGCAGTGGCCCAGGTCAGGTCTGCTCTGGGTAAACTGCTTTCCCTACTGCCCCAGGATCTCAGGACGTTTGTGATCAGTCCATGTTCCTCCATTAGTGCCCAGTGCCTGAAGTCAGTGCCTCTGCACTGCACAGTCCTCCATCCTGCTGACCCTGAGCAGGATGCTGCTGGGCATGTCATCCCGTCTTCTTCAGGTCACTTGTACAAGCACGACTGGGTATTAGGAGACACTTTCTGTGGTAAAACCAGGAAATGCTTTGCATGTGTGGGCTGGGAAACCTGGTGTTGTGTGATGAAGGAGCAAGGGCAGATCTCTGCAGATTCCTGAGCAGCAGGATGGGCTCCACCTGCATGCAGGGGACACTCTGTGGCTCAAGGGCGCATGTGTGGCCATGCTGTCCCCATGGATGAGTACCTGGGGCTCCACAAGCCCTTCTGCACATGCATGGGTATATGGGGCAGTGAATACACTAGTCTTTCACAGCCTGAAAGCTCCCACACAGAGAGAAGGGTTTTCTCTGACCAAACTGAGTTGGAGATGCAGCTGGCAGCATGGAGAGAGGCTGGGTTGATTGGGGAACCCAGCAATTACTTCCCCGAAACAACTGCAGCTGCTTGCTGGCTTTCCCTCCACGGTTGAAGAGCCCAGCCCAGCACTCTTTGGGTGACACCAGGCTTTCTGCCACTAAACCCTGTGTCTGCATGCTGTGTCCTTTGCATCACGTTGGTGCCAGGTACCCAGCTCCCTCACCGCCTTGGCTGTGAACGCAGCGAGGAGGGAGGGGAGATGCTGGTGCTGCAGCCAGCACTGCATCAGAACAAATGGACACAGAACACCCTCATCCAGCCCTGCTCCAGGGCACCCATCTCCCCAGGGCCATCTCTGCAGCACAGCAGGGAAGCCACACCGAGATGCAGCCTGGAGACCAGGCGGGTTTGTTTTTATCGGATCAAAATAAAACACGTAGTGATCAAGAGCTATTAATGAAGCAGCTAATTTGTGCCTGCTCTGCCAGGCGCGGCGAGAGGCAGACATGGGAGGCTGGTGCTGCACACGCTGTGTCTGGCTGCCAGGAAGACCCGCAGCTCCCCTGCCAGCCCTGTTGCTTGCTAGCATGTGGATTCCTTGCCAAGAAGCAAAGTGCTGCTTCTCTCCCTCAGCAAAGGTGTGGGGAGGGTCTGTCACCTTGGTGGGAAATGGCCAGTGCCCAGTGGGCAGCACGCTGATGGCAAGGTCAATAGCTGCTGCTGTAGGGAGTGTCTTTAAGGAGGATCCTCGCCTTGGAAGCACCCAGTGTGGCTCAGGGAACCCCCAGATCAGCTGCTCGATGGTGGGTGATGGCGCAGAGCATGCAAGCCCACAGCCAGACTCAGGCCTGTAGGCTGGGCGCTGCTTTCTAGGGCACTGGGAGGTGACAAACAGAGCTTGTGACTTCTCTTTGTCCCAGCGCATGGGACTGTACGTCAGGTACTTGGCAGAGCAAGGACTGTGCGTGCAGACAGCTATGGGCACTGTGGCTGGTAGCCAGGATCCTCCCAGGACTGCTGCTGCAGGAAGGGACATGCTCCCTGCAGAGCTGCACAGGTTCAGGTGTACAGCCAGGTTTCCTGCAGCACTCTGTGAGCTCAGCCATGCCCCGTGCCGCGACGCTGCACCATGCACCACACATGAAATGGAATCTGGCAACCATTGAGTACCAGGGTCCAGTGAGGCGCAAGGGTGCAAGAGAGGGCTGGCCAGAGAGCAGAGACCGCAGGGTGCACCCCGAGCTTGGCTGCCTTGCACCGCCCCGGAGGCTCCGCTTCCTCGCAGCCCTTTGTATTCCGAGCACAAGCGCCATTGACATGGGGCTGGAGCCCAGCCACGCATTCCTCTGCCTGGGCCAGGGCCTTTGTGGCCCCACTTTCCAGGGCGAAAGTCCACTCCCTCTGTGTTCCCAGTGGCAGAAAGGCCCTCTTTGTGCATCTGGCAGCGTGCTCCCGCGGGGCCGGATTGGCACCAAGCAGCCCCAGCTGGGCAGGAAGTGGCAGGGAGGGGGGCGAGGGGGACCCTGACAAAGCAGAGGGTGGGACATGCAGGGTTAAGTGTCCCCGAGCAAGGATTAACCCTCCCGCTGCTGCCATGTGGTCCCACCCCAGACTGGAGGATGGCAGCAGCGTGTGATGGTGGGGATGGAGCGTGATGCTCAGCAAGCCCTGGCTGTGACACAGCCATAAAGATGCTGGGACATCCCCATGAGATGCCTGCCATGGGAGCACAGAACCCCATTGCAGCCTCAGGGTGTTGGAGAATCTTCGCTTCTCTTGCAGGTCTCTTCCAGAGAGCCATCATCCAGAGCGGCTCCGCGCTCTCCAGCTGGGCAGTGAACTACCAGCCCGTCAAGTACACCAGCATGCTGGCAGACAAGGTGGGCTGCAACGTGCTGGACACGGTGGACATGGTGGACTGCCTGCGGCAGAAGAGTGCCAAGGAGTTGGTGGAACAAGACATCCAGCCAGCCCGCTACCACGTGGCCTTTGGGCCGGTCATTGACGGGGATGTGATCCCAGATGACCCAGAGATCCTGATGGAGCAGGGCGAGTTCCTCAATTACGACATCATGCTGGGTGTCAACCAAGGCGAGGGGCTGAAGTTCGTGGAGGGTGTGGTGGACCCTGAGGATGGCGTTTCGGGCAGCGACTTTGACTACTCGGTTTCCAACTTTGTAGACAATCTGTATGGCTACCCCGAGGGCAAGGACACCCTGCGAGAAACCATCAAGTTCATGTACACAGATTGGGCTGACAGGGACAACCCCGAGACACGCCGCAAGACCCTGGTGGCCCTCTTCACCGACCACCAGTGGGTGGAGCCGTCGGTGGTGACAGCTGACCTGCATGCCCGCTACGGCTCCCCAACCTACTTCTACGCCTTCTACCACCACTGCCAGAGCCTGATGAAGCCCGCGTGGTCCGACGCAGCCCACGGGGATGAGGTGCCTTACGTGTTCGGGATCCCCATGATCGGCCCCACAGACCTCTTTCCCTGCAACTTCTCCAAGAATGATGTCATGCTCAGTGCTGTGGTGATGACCTACTGGACCAACTTTGCCAAGACAGGGTGAGCAGGGCAGGGTGGGCAGCGGTCTGCACTTGAGCGAGGGGTGGCAGGGTGGCACTGAGTCCCTTATACCTGGAGATCCATGGGCCTGGCTCCTCGTGCTCCTGCCTTGGGCAGGGTGATCGTGACCTGGCATGGCTGTAGCCAGCGTCAGCCCAGGATGGGGATCCAGCTGAGGGCTGGGGTGTGGGAGCAACTTGGTCATGGTTATCATGGGTGAGGCTTGACTCAGGGTTTGGGATGCTGCCCATCTGTGCCTCCCTTTGTTTATCCGGAGGTAGCTGGCTCTTTCACCTCGCCTCTCCGGCTCTGCCCGGCGCTAGCTCTGTTTTGTCTGTGTCTCGCAGGGACCCCAACAAGCCCGTCCCCCAGGACACCAAGTTCATCCACACCAAGGCCAACAGGTTTGAGGAGGTAGCCTGGTCCAAGTACAACCCCCGCGACCAGCTGTACCTGCACATCGGGCTGAAGCCGCGGGTGCGCGACCACTACCGAGCCACCAAGGTGGCTTTCTGGAAGCACCTGGTCCCCCACCTGTACAACCTGCACGACATGTTCCACTACACCTCCACCACCACCAAAGTGCCACCGCCTGACACCACGCAAAACTCCCACATCACCCGCCGGCCCAACGGCAAGATCTGGACCACCAAGCGCCCCGCCATCTCGCCCGCCTACAACAGCGAGAACGGGAAGGAGAAGTGGAGCCCGGAGCAGGAGGCGGGCACCCTGCTCGAGAGCCCCCGCGACTACTCCACCGAGCTGAGCGTCACCATCGCCGTGGGCGCCTCGCTCCTCTTCCTCAACGTGTTGGCCTTCGCCGCCCTCTACTACCGCAAGGACAAGCGGCGGCAGGACACGCACCGGCAGCCCAGCCCGCAGCGCGGCGCCGCCAACGACATCGCCCACGCGCCCGACGAGGAGATGCCGTCCCTGCAGGCCGGCCAGGCGCACCATGAGTGCGAGGCCGTGCCGCCCCACGACACGCTGCGCCTCGCCGCCCTGCCCGACTACACACTGACGCTGCGCCGCTCCCCGGATGACATCCCGCTCATGACGCCCAACACCATCACCATGATCCCCAACTCGCTGGTGGGGCTGCAGACCCTGCACCCCTACAACACCTTCGCCGCCGGTTTCAACAGCACGGGGCTCCCGCACTCACACTCCACCACCAGGGTATAGCTGCCCGCGGCCGGCGCACCCCACGCACGCACGCACACGCACTCGGCAGACACTGGCAGAGGGACCGGCGGGAGCCCCCGGATGGACGGATGGACGGACGGATGGGTGGCGCATACGGACAGTGTGACACCAAGCCCAAACCTGTGGGCGCTGCGCACCGCCGGCCGCCCCGCTTCCCTCGGCGCTTTCTTTCATTCCTTTCTAACTTTGAGAAGTGCTTCAACTCTCCGGCTCCCGGCAGGAGGGCCCCACTGGTGCACCGGGGCTGTGCCCCCCGATGGGGACACGGCATCCCCCGCGCCCACCGAGCACCCCGAGACGGGCGAGCAGCGGTGCCGGGCATCCCTCTTGGAGGAGGTTCGGCATCCAGAGCGCCGTGGATAAGGCTCCGTCACTGTGCCATGGTGCTAAGGGCAGAGGCAGCGGGCAGGGGCCCGGCCTCGCGCTGGGTGCGGGCGCTGGGAGCTGGGGAGCCGCCCCGCGATGGGGACGTGGCACCTCTGCCCCCTCTTTGCGCTGCAGAGAATCTCTTTTGTGTCAGTCGTTTCTCTTTGCAGAGACGTTTTTTAAAGCAGATCTTTAGTTCTTTACACACTAACGGAGTCGCCGCGTTTTGTCCTTTGTAAAGATTTTAAACCAAGTGTTCTTGATATAAAATAAAAAGCCAGTTAGAAGAACCCCAGCGTGTGTGCGCGGTGCCGGCCCCGACGCGGCCCCACAGCCCCAGTACCCGCGCACGGGGCCGGCGGGCACCAGGCACCAGGCAGGGCCCTGCCTCCGCGCTGCAAGGCCGCGCTCTTTTGTATTTTTGATATTCTCCCTCCTCTGTCACCCGTGCCCATGGATCTCAGCCAAAAAGCCCGCGCCAGGGCCCGGCCACGGGCACCCCACGGCCCCTCGGCCCCATCCCAGCCCCCAGTCCAGTGCCACCCTTAGCCCTCTGCAGGGTCACCCGATGGGGTTGGATGCGTGCTGCCAAAGCGCAGCCACCCACAGTCACCCTGCCCTGCTCCCCACCTCGCCACCCCCCCATGCCAGGGTGTGCCACTGGGGACAGGGTGCCTGCCTCAGGGCTGGGGCACCCACAGAGCCGGTGATGGCTGCAGATAATGGGGAGCTTGGGGCTGGATGTGGGAAAGGAGCTACCCGGGAGCAGTGAGGGCAGGGGTTTGCTTGGCCCCCAGCATGGTCACCCTGGGCACAGGAGGAGGGGACGGGTCCCATGTCCCCACAGGGATGCCACCCCCAGGCCCGGTCCGGCTGGCAGATGCTGCCCGCACTGGCAGCCGTGACGCACCGGTGCCGGACGGCCCCACACAGCCCCACACGGCCCCACACAGCCCTGGTTTGGGGTGAGGGTGCTGGTTGGAGAATGTATTTATACCCTGTCACCCGCTCAGAGTAACAAATTCCAAATAAAACAGAAGTGATATTTTTAATAGCGGTGTGTCTTGCCTCTCCTTGAAACGTGCAGGGGATGGAGCACAGGGATGCCCCAACCTGGGGGTCCCATTGGTCCCAGCACCCACCTGGGCAGGGGTGCCACCCGTCCCCAGCACTGCTGACACTGGGGGCACCGTGGGGTCCCCGCACATCCCAGCCCTTCTGGGTCCCTGGGGCATTGAGGCCCTGTGCAGGACCTCACCCACCCATTAGGCACCCCACCGTGCCCCCTCCCACCCTGCCCAGCCCTGCTCCCCTCCCCCTGCTTGCCAATCAGAAATCTGCTGGTTTCATTGCTTTTTAATGTAATTTCCACTGGAGTTGCCATGGCAACCAGGCATGGGGGCCTGAATCGCCTCCAGGCAGCGCAGCAGCAGAGCTGGGCCAAGGGCTGGGGCTGGGGGGGCCGGGGGGAGGCAGGCGGTGCTGAATGGGTGCTGCTCTGGGGGGTCCTCATCCTGCAGCCAGCACGAGGTGGGGGGCACCCAGGGGCAGCCGACCCTTTGCCATGGGGTTGATGGAGGAATGCCCAGCTGGTATCCTTCCCACTCCCCAAATCCTGGCTCTTCAGCCCCACTCAGCACCGCCCCGAGCTCGGTGCCCTCTGCTCAGACCCACCCAGCGCTCCCATCAGATGCCGCCATCAGCGCCTGCTGCCGGAGAACAGGGATGGATGGAAACCCTGGAAACCCACATTGGTCCACGGGGGACAGGTTGCCATGGTGATGCCATCGCTCCACAGCATGGCTCCGGCACAGCCCACTCACTGCAGTGCAGGCAGTGGGGCCAGCGCTGCCCAGGGGATGGCAGACCACCCCAAAGACCACCGCCAGCTGCCACCCTGCAGTCCCCTCCATGGGGGTGGGGAGGTGGGTTCCTGCCCCACAACAGGAGCTCCCCCTGTCCTTCTGTGCCCCATTCCTTGCCATTCCCACATACCAGCACAGCCACCCCAGCAGGACCCTGGGTGCAAGCTGGTGACAGACAACACGCTGCCATTAAGATGCTGCTTCTGCCATCCTCCCCAGCCTGCTGCCATCTGCTCTGGGTGTCCCCACCGTCAGCAGAGAGCGGACACCACATCCCTGAGAGCACATGTGGTCAACATCTGCGTGAGGACACGGGATATCCCCAGCTCTGGGGATGTGGTTGGAGCTGCGGGCAAAGAAAAGCAGAAGGGAACTGAACCGTGTGAGCAGCCACTGTGTGTCCGTGATGTGCCGGGAGCCACTGCCAGTGGGAGCGCAGCAGCACAGCCGTGTCCTGGTCCTGGTCCATGTCCTGCTCTGTGTTCTGGTCCTGCTCCGGGTCCCCACCCCCCGGCTCAGGGCCCAGCCACACAGCACAGCCATTGCTCCGTGAGCGCTGTGCTCCCCTGACCTCGCTCTGCAGCACAAAGCATTTCTGTGCCGTCTGCGCCCTTCCCGGCAGAGCAGGCTCCAACGAGGGGGATCTGCCTCTCTGGGGACGTCCGTGATGCCATCACTGCAGGCAAAGGCAGCTCTGACAGCACTTTCCAGCACCGCTGTGTGTCGGTGGTGGTTGGACGTCGATTCCCTCCGTCACACCCCGACCCCACGGGCACAGTGCTGCGTCAGCCCGGTCCTGCAGCCAGATCCCATCCCGGCACAACGCCTCCCCATACCCACGGCCTCACACATCGTCATCGTGCTGCCAACCTCCGGATTGGCGTCACCACCCGTGAGCCCACATCTGCTCCCGGCGGCCAAGGGCCGGTCCTGCCCTTGGAGTACAGCCTGTCCCTGCAGGAGGGCTTTGCACAATGTTCTGCTGCTGTACAAAGGGCAGCAGCTGCTGACAGCACCAACACATCCCCACTTGACGCACTCCGTCCTGGGGTTGCTGCTTGCAGTTCTCTTCCTCCACCTCAAGCCTCATCCCCACCTCCATCCCCATTCCCATCCCCATCTTCATCTTCATCTTCATCCCCATCCATTCTTATTCTAATCCTCACCTCATTCCACCACTATCCCCATCCTCATTCCCATTCTCATTCTCACCCCATTCTCATCCTCATTCTCACTCCCATCCCC
>PPHD01003237.1:0-32240 GCA_002909625.1 Bambusicola thoracicus
ATTTGGATATATAAAAAATACATTTAAAAAGTTTAATCGGAAAAAAATCTACCAAATAAAGTAAATTAAACACACTAAGTAGTTCTGTGGCCTTTTCATTTTTAACCTTACACATCCTTGGCAAAACTGTGTGCCTACCAATGGATTCAGATTGACTGAAAACCTGCACCAGGAAGAGGGGGCTACACAGAAGAAAGGCTTCTTTGCTCCACATTCTTTAAAATGCTGGTAAAGCTATCTTTAAAAGTGGTTGAAAAATTCAGGTTGAATTTTTGAGGTTTTATCACAAGAAACTAATCATCTCAGACTGCTCCTAAATGCTATTTCAAACAAGAGAATTTAAATGAGATTTTGCCAAACATCCCATCCTTTTTAATTCAAGATCTACAACTCTTAATACAAATCCTTTTTTGTTGTTGTTTTTGCTGTTGGTTTTTTTGTTTGTTTGTTTTTAGCTGAGACATTTTAGTGTTTCTCAGAAAAATTCCACTGGAGAAAACTGACACCCCCTAAACCATAAACCATCACTGCTTTCAGCTGTAGGCCCAAGGCTATGAAGACTGATGCAACCGGTTCTGTTGAAGATTGCAGCATCACAGAATGACAGAAGGGCTGAGGTTGGAAGGGAGCTTTGGAGGCCATCTGCTCCAACCTCTGCTCCAGCAGGGACACTGAGAACAGATGAGATCCCCCTGAGCCTTCTCTTCTCCAGGCTGAGCAGGCCCAGCTCTCTCAGCCTCTTCCTGCAGCAGAGGTGCTCCAGTACCTTCAGCATCTTGGTGGCCCTACATTGGACTGTCTCCAGTATGTCCAGGTCCCTCTCTTACTGGGGGACCAAGACCTGGGCACAGTCAAAACTCTCAAAGCCCTCACACTGTTCCCTTCTCTTTCCTGCCAAACCTTTGGCTGTTGAAATTCTCACCTTTTACACCACAGAAAATGTAAAGTGATATAAGGGAAGTCTGCACATCTGTCTGTACCAGGTGTGTTGCCTACACACGTTTAGAAAGACGGGTAAGTAGAAAATGTTTTGTCTGTGTGGGCACCCCATCACATTTACATTTATAGTATTGCCAAGAACAATAACAACAGATAACTTGAGTTTAACCTCCGAGAAACAAAAAGATGTAGTTTGATCCACCTTTCCCAGTAGCTTTTCTACACGAGTTACCTCTTCCAAACCCATTCCACTCCAAAAACTCTGAGGAATAAGAGTTGAACTGTTCAGTTCAACATGAAAACCAGTCCAAATCACTGTGAAGGCTAAAGGGAGAGAAACAAAGCACAGGATCGGGGCCACCCCATGGAAGAGCTGAAGCTCCATGCTGGATTAAATCCAGGTCTGCCGTGAGCTGTCCCAGCTCCACTGGCTGTTTAAGCAAGCCAGTTTTCACAGACCAAATGTGCCACTCATCAGCAGTCTGATTTGGGGGCTGCAAACAGAAATGGCAGCACAGACCACGGACCACCTTGCAGACCAGGCTGCAGACCAGGCCACTCCACTGCACGCGGCGGTAGGGTGGGAAAGGTTCACGTGCCAAGCTCCTGTGGCAAAAGCAACAAAATAGGTTTTGTGTGTGCATGTGTTGCATAATTCAGGATCCAAACTTAATCCAAAATATTTGGACGGTCTCCTGCCCCACGCTTGCTTCACTGGAGCTGGAGACGCGCGCCAAGTGCAGCACCAAGCAGCTGTGGAGCCCGCGACAGCCTGGCTCCCAGGCTTCGGGCCCTGCACCTGCACGGAGGCACAATCCAGGGCCTGTGTGAGTCAAAGGGACCCTGTTTTTTCCACCAGCTCTGGAGACAGCTGAGGCTTGCCTTGGTGAAAGCAAAGCAGGGGATGGCTTTCAGCCCATGTGCCGGTTCCAGGGCTCCTTGCCCGCTCTGCTCGCCTCTCCCAGCACAGCTCTCCAGGTCATTCATTTCTCACAGCATTTCTTCCATTGACCACTGGGAAGCGTTTGGCAAATAACTGCTGTTTTAGGGATAAGAGGTCACCTTAACCACCCTAGCAGTGAAATGGGTACACATATAGTCTTTGTACACAACTGTAAATTTTCATTTGCCTTTCAGCGCTGCTTACAGCCCAAGATTTCATTTTAGCTGGTATAATGTGTTTGCATCATTAACAACAATTACCAGTCATTGTTCCATTCAGATTAACTTCCCTCTGACAATCTGTATGGCCCATAAACCCAACTCCAAAAGGAGTACCTTCCCACAGAGAACAAAATGGAATATGAATAATCAGTTTAATAACTGCAATTGACTTAGCTTCTCAACACCAGCACGTTTACTGAAAGGCTGCCAGGGTTCCTGGTGGGACAACCTGCTCTGCCTCAGGTTGCTCTCATGAGAGGCGTGGAGCCCTCCTGGCTCTGTTTCCAAACCTGCAAATGCTGTACTGTTCTTACACAATCTTCCTAAGCCTCCACTTCTCATTCTTGTGGTTTAGCATGGGCATTCAGCTCTTCCCTTTCTTATTTGCTCCTTTATTGTGCTCTCCTTTCCCTCTCTCCTCTCTCACTGTAAAGGCAGCGGTGACAGAGACAGCACTAGTTCCTAGGGAAGCCAAGGAAATTCAGAAAGATAAAAGGGGATGGCTCTGCATCCCAGTTCAGGTGGACCCAAACACCTTTTCTCCCCTTGCACAGCTGGGTATTTGGGTGGCCAGCCAGGGCTGAAAGCCATTTCTTAGCAACTTTCTGGGTCTTATCTGATGGCCTCAGCCACAGCCCCTCTCAACAAACAGCCCCACACCCTCCAGGTTGTGGTTGCCTCATGTCTAGCTCTGTTCCTACCTGTCTGCTTAGGCTCAAGCTGAGGACCTCCTGCAAATTCCCTTTTCCAACACATATGCAGAAGAACAAAATGAACTTTGGCATGGCAGCAGCCAGTGTCTTCCCATGTCGTCCTGCAGAGAGATCTCAGCTCTTCCCTGCAGCTCTACTCTGCAGCCACATGTTACTGATGCATCTTTCCCCAAGGAGGGGTGGGAAGGGAGGGGTGAGGATGTATGTTGGCACTAACTTCCCCACTTCAACTGGGAATAGATACAACATAAGGAACAAGCTGGCAACATACAATTCTTTTGTGACCGTTCAATGCTGATTTTTCCTTCTCCTCAGTTATGTTCTCAACTGATTCACTCCCTGTTAATAGCAAAAGCCGCCTCTGATACCAGCTTTCACCTGTGTGACTCTTTGTCTTTTACTTGAATGTCATCCTCCTTTTATTGCGGCTGCTCTCGAGGTGCCCCATTCATCCTGCCTGGCCTCCAGTCCGCCCCCATGCCCGCCACACGTCACAGCCTTGCGCTGGCACAATTCATCAGCACAATGCTCACGTGGGTCAGAAGCATGCCACGGATGGAAATATTAAAACAAAATTGGTCCCAGACCTCCTCTTCGGAGAGCTCTGCCACGTAACTTCTGGCATTTCCACTCTCAGCTTGCATTGTCTCCTCTAACCAAGAACGCAACCCCTCTGCTCGTCTGTTTTGTCTCCTGAAACATCAATTGTTTCACACTTGACATCATAGCAAATACATTAAAGTAGCCTAGATAAAGGAAATCTGGCAGATATCACCTGTCTGGAAAAACAATTGTTTTATCAAAGAGAACCATCGAGTGAGTCTGGCATGATGTACCTTTGGTTGCATTTATCCCATTTTTGATGTGCCTTTGCATTTTTAATTAACCCGCCAGGCTTGTTCCAAAGCCTCGCATACCACTGAGGTCAGAGGTACAAGGACTACAGCTGGCTGGATTATTTTTTAACCCCATGCAACCAAACCCATTGTTACGGATGGTGTCCCACCACCACACAGTGCCTCATTGGCTCAGTATGGATATAAAGAAATTGTTGCCATCAAATGGCAACAACTCTGATGCTGGACTTCCCATAACCCCAAACTTCTCAGCAGACTCGCAGCCACGCTGGGAGCTCTGCTTCCCCCACGGTAGCAATTCCATTTCCATATCCTTGTTCACATTAACTAGTCTGCTTTTGCCCCTAGGATTTGTCTTCCTAAAATGAGAGCAGAGGTAAAATACTCCTTTGATTTTAGGCCATGCCTAGATTATCTTTCATCTCATTTACTGCACAGCAGTCTGACTCCGCTTTTCTCTTACACTTACGTTTGAAGTTTTCCCAGTTTTCTTTGGAACACTTGATAATTTCCAGCTCAGGTTTACTTTTGATTGCCCCCGCTCTATACTTGTATTTCTTGACTTTCAGTTGATCAAATTCTTTGCTGCTTGGCTCTCAGTCCTGTGACTTGCAGAGGGCAGAGCATGTACAATCCTCCCTGCCTGCTCTAAGCTCAAGCTTCCGTCTTCTCCACCTGAGCCAGCTTTGCCAAACACCATCACCTCACTCCAACAGTTTGCCTACTGGAAAACTCTCAGATGCATACTCACTTGTGTTTATTCCCCTGTTTGCTTCAGACGGTGAGATGCATTTAGTTCAAAGCTCTTGACTGTGACTAGATCAACAGCAACTTCATTGCACCTCAGAACCATCTTCTACCAGCTTACTGATGAACACCATTCCTACCATGAAGCATCATCAAAACAGGCAGTCTGCCCAGATTGGCAAGGCATTGAATGAAGATGCGAATATTTTCCAGAAGGGTTCTCATTTCAGCCAAGACCATTGAAAGGAGCAGAGTCAAAGCGCATTTCTGACTCCCCAGCTTTGTTCTTGCTGAATTTAAGAAGTGCAAAAGCTTCTCAATGAAGTACTGCCAGAAGCTTTTAGGCTGGGCAGCCCATGGCTGCTGTGGTTGTGCACAAGGACTAGGTGTCAGGAGAATGGGCTGGAGACAAACATCCCTGTCCCTTTCAAGCAGGTTCCAGCATCCCAGCTTCCTGTCATTTAGGGCTGCTGGCTTTTCTTCTCCTCAATCAATCCCTCTTCTGCAATTTTGATATCAAACCATGTGTCAGAGGACCATGTAGTAGTTTCAGCCCAAAAGAGCTGCGGATGCACCCTGAAAACACCTGAGACCTGAAGGAGCTGTGAAGTCAGCCTGTGCATGGTACTGTGTGGCCTCTGGGATGCTATAGGATGGCAGCAAAAAAAGTGTGAGTGCTTGTAGTGCCAAACCCTGGCCTCAGCAGATGAGCTTTAGCAGACCCAGATGCATGTGTCTTGTTTTACATTTGGCGGCTGGATGTGAAACAACAACATTGTGAAATACCGTGAGTCTACCAAGTGTCGGTGTTGCCTTCTGGTCGGATCAAGTCATGCTGATTTTGCTTGACTGCATGTCTGGATGAAAGACAAAAACAAACAGACGGGACCAGGGCTTGTCTGCCAACTACTTTATCTTCCTGTGTTTTCAGTGTGCCCATTGCAGTGGCGTCTGGGCCATAGGTATGTCTCTTTGCAAAACAGGAAGGCCGTGGCTCATCATCTCTTCTGATGAGCTCTAAATTAAGTTGCATGGCCTTCCCAGGCAACCAAGCCGAGCTGTACGCTAGGTCAGGGAGGCACTAATGGAGGTTGCTGGAGCAGCCAGTAGTAGGGCAATGCCAGGGATTGCATTAGGGGACACTAGCTGGGACCTGAGACGCGGAGGGAAAAATGCTACTGGGAAATGGCACACCAAAGACATTGGTAGCTGCATACACACAAAGAAGCATAAATAGCATGACCTCTTTGTTCCAGTGAAACTCACAAGAATTAAGACCCAGAGTCAGGAAGAAACTTGAAATGCACAACTACACCTGGCAGAGCCAAGCAGACCTGTTGACATTTATGGGGCCTGGAGGAGTTTCTGCTTTGTGAACCTCCATGCTTACCCAGGAGAACAGCCTCTGGAGGGGTCCTGGTGCCAGCACTGCTCACATGCCAAGGTCAGTCACTGCAGGTATATGAGTGAAAGCATCCCATTGTTAGTGGGATTTGTCAAGCACACCCACATAGGGTAAAGCACTCTTCCTTGGCTGAGAATCTTGCAGCTAAAGAGAGAAATCTCAGAAAAATCAGTAATCTGATTATAGTTAGTTGAAAACAAAAAGCTGACATGTAAAGTCAAAATATTAGACAAGGTGTTAGAGCATAACCCTGGCAAATGTAGCCCAGAGATTTGTCAGTAAAAGAAAACCAAAAGAAAACAGAATGAGAGAGATGAGCCAGTGGCAGGGCAGTTCACCTCCAGGTCAGCTTCCCTCTACACATGTATCAGCATTCACCTTGGCAGAAAACCCACCCAAAGTTGTGCTTGTTCAAAGGAAAAGGCTTGCCATCAGCCCCTGGGGGCTTGGTACCCTCCAGCCTTGGCAGCCTTGGTAAAGCATTGCTTCCTGTGAAGAAGTGGAGTGTTTGGTGGTCGCCTGGGGCGTGGGGTAGCACCGTCTATTAATTTTTTTCTAGCTCTTCATCTTGGAGACTTACAAAAATTATATCTGAATATTATTTGTAATATAAACAGACCATAAACCCTCCCTAATGTTTGCTTTTCATCTCTGTGGTAAAGATCTGTTTTCCTCATGCTGGAGATGTGGACTAAGCCTGGAGGAGGTCTGCGACTGCCCCAGCATTACCCAACCTACAGCCAGCCCATGCTCCCCAGTGTCTGGGATCCACAGCAGATACACATGTCCCAGCGAGGACATAAACAGGATGGGTTTTTAAGGGCCGTTTATTGCTGTGGGGATGAGTAATGTGATTTGGTAAGCACCTTTGAGTTCAGTGGGGTTGTGTACTACTGGGTTGACAGCAGGCTACAGAGAGCTGGAAAAGCAGTGATCCAGCAGGCTTCTTCCCAGGTGAGGAGTGAATCAATAGGATGCAACTTCATCTGTAACTCATTCTTCTTTGTCTTGGAAATCCCTGGAAAGTAACATCAAGGGTGAGTAAATAGGCACATTCATCCCATACAACTACTTATCCCAATCCATAGCACTCTTCCATTTGAGACTTCCTCCCCATGCCTCGCACGTATCCATAGCCCCTGAAGCAAGTCTGGAAGCATAATCCAAGTTAGCATTATAACCCTTCCTATGCAGCTTAGTTATTAGCTACCACGGAGCAATTAAGAGCTAACAAGTCTATCAGAGACAACCAGCGTCGTCTGGTTACCTTCTCCAGGCTCCCAGGGCCATTTTGGCTGAACTCCTGGATGGCTTTTAGCCTCTCCCTCTCACAGAGTATTCTATGGTGAGAACTCTACGGACAACTGCTCTGCAGTCCCATGTTGAGTGTTTCCTGTGTTTGAGTTTCTTAAAGCTGGGAGACATGATGTTCTAAGCCATGCCACTGCCCATTCCTCATGCCCCTCCCAAGCATATCTTTAGTGTCCTAAAGAGCTGTGAGCCTGCAGAAGAAGCCAAAAAATCCATCTTTCTGTTCTGAGGTAGCACAGTGCCTGGCACAGCTATTTTTGGCCCATGACTCAGGGCACAACTGTGTTAGAGATAAATAAAATGAAGAAGTTAGAACATCTTTGGGCTCATATTTGACACTTGTATTCCAACAACATTTAACATTACATAAACCATAAGCATTGGTATGGTTGTTATTTTGACTCATCTGTTTGACAATTGTTTCATTTTAATCAATATTTATTTTACTTACAACCAAGACAAAAGCTCTCTAATTTCTTCATCTGATTAAATAGATGTTTCCAGATCGAATGAAGCTGGTCTGAATAAGACAGCACAAACTGGACTGGCCTTCATCTTCAGGTTGCACATCTTCCAACAAGCTCTGTGAGTATCGCATGGCCACGGCACATCTTGCACATCACAGACAAGCCGAGGCTACTCATAGCTGTGTGCCTCAGGACAAGGAGCCAAGAAACACAGCAAAACAGTGTTGACACAACAATTAGCATATTGATTCTCAATGCAAATTACCTCTCGATATATTGTGAAACACTTCACAGCTTCAGAGGACCTCAGAAGAGCCTGAAGAGTCTTATAGACACCACAGAGATTAAATGCACATTTTCAGTTGTGATACTAAAATATAATTCTGGGTGAAGGATTGTAGAAAGAGACGTGCAGGCTGAGTAGATAAAAAAGCATATCTGATACTCCCCTCCTGTCCAAACAAGCACCATAAATTACATTCCTAAAGGAGATTTCAAGCTATACATATTTCAGGCCTTCCTGGAAGAACTTTTTGCTTTTTATTTGGAGGAAATGGTCCCTGTGTTGCCAGGCACTAATGCTACCATAGCCTTCTGAAGAAAAGCAGCAACTTGCAAGCATATTCAGGTACTTCAGATAAGTACTTTTGGGAAGACCAGAAAGAAAAGGCTATATAAGAGCTCAGCCACTTCTAAGGAGCTCCAGGAAAAAGGGACACGTGAAGAAATGTCATCTTCTGCAAAGGCACTCAGGACAACTCGGGGTTTGTTTAAGTTTGGTTTTCTACGGAAGCAAATTGTACAAGGTCAGGTACTGCCCGTACAGAAGCTCTTGAAACTGCTGGCTGGTTTCAGTCAAGCATGACAGGAAATGAGAATCTCTGCAACAGTCGAATTCCTGTGCGTTTTCATGAAAATGTTACCTTTGCATGGATAGGGAAGAGAGGACTTCCATATGTGTTCTTTCACTAGACTGCAGGAGAATGAACGAGAGCAGAAAATGGCCTTACAGACTCTCCAGCACCAAGCATTGCCCAAAAGCTTCATCCTGCACTGGAGCAGAAGGGGTCAGGGATACAAGCAGAGGACATGGTTCCCTGGGTGCTTGTTCCCCATGCCAGAGGGGCAGGCAGCTGTAGACTGAATGATGGGTACACCTGCTCAAAGGCCCAGATCTTGGCCTTCCAGGACACACATCCCAGACCCAGGGTCCTTGCCCCAGCTTGTCCACACACTGGCTTTGGGATCAGTCTCTTTATCCCCTGGCTTGAGTGACACCAGCTGAAATGGCTTTTGTTCCCGTCAAAGGGCAACTCAGCTCTGCAATCTGCACCCTGCACCCCAGCAAGATCTGGATGTTCATGAGAGCAGTGAGCCTTGGAAGCTGCCCAGAATTGCAAGCTTCCTGCATGTAGAAAAAAAAAGATAGGGTCTTTGAAACTCAAGGTGTCTGAGTTGGTTCAATAGCTTTTCATAGACTTAATAAAAGGTTAATCAAATCGTCTGAAATGAAAGCACACTTGGCATTCCTGTTCCTGGGTTGGCAGGAATGTGGAATCCTCATGAACTTTCCTACAATTGATGCTATTATTTAGGAGAAGCCTTGAGTACAATCCCACGGGGGTCATAAGAAAAACACCTGAAGCCCAAAAGGCTGCATGGCAAGAACTGAGATAGAAAATGGCACTTTTCCTACCTGTGAACATCATTCATGCAGTTGGTTCTTTATCAGAAGTAATTTACCCACGTTTCTCATATAAACTAAAGGCAAGCGAGTTCAAGTAGGTTCCTTTAACAGAATGACATATTTTAACTCAGCTTTTGCTCCTGTGCTCGCAGGGGAAGATCTACCTGTATATGTATGACACACTATGCTGCTAACTACACACTGCTCCAGGAAGTGATGGTGTAGATTTGCCTTAATCCTATACTGCATTGTTGGGAGACATGATAGAATAAAACACTGGTAAAGCATTCCTTGGCAGCTGCAGGACTTCTGTAGGAAAAAAAGCCTGGAGAGACACTCCCATGATGCCTGCTGCAAGAAGGGAAAGCTTTGGGATTCAGACTGCTGAGGAGCTGGGAGGTGGACATCCATCTGACTTCTGAACAGAGGATCCCTAGCTCCAGAAGATACGTCCCCATCAGTTGTTGCTACAGCTACGCATGCCATTTTTCAGTCCTCATTGCACATATTGGCAATCCCTTTACTGACGGCTTTCATCGGGTTGTTTTGAGTTCACGGGTTGCTGTACTTGCTCTAGGATTCCCAAGAAGTTACAAAACAATGTAAACACGTGTTTTCAAAACTGTTTGCATCTTCCTTTGTCCCCACGCCTCTGAGGAGCAGACATGGGACCAGGCTGTCCTTCACCGGCTGCTCCTGGTCATGGCCAAAGGACAGAGAAACAGTGTCGGCAAAAACAGATGGATGAAGAGTATTGCAGAACACTGATGAAATCCTCCCCCTTGGGATTTTGGGTTTTGGAGCTAGGCAGATGGTAGGGCAGGCATGTGCATTGCTCTACATGAAGGCAGGCTTGCTCAGGGGAAGAAGGCTGTGTTGTGCAAATGCCTCTCAGGCATACTTTACACTGGGTGAGAGAGGTTGTAAGCAGGGCACTGATGGAAACCGTAGGCTCCTCTGCTTCTGTTCTGCTTAGCACAACCCTTGTGGGGTTTGTTCAGGTGTTGCTTTATCAAGGCCACATCAGGGACATGAGAAGGAATGGACAGCAAAGGTTGTCTGCAGAGAGCACATCCACTCTCAGGGGCCTGCAGCCCAGGCAAGTCCCACTGTCATTCCTCCAGCACCCTAGTTCCCATCCCACCTCAGCAGCCCCATCATTCAGTGCCTTTCCCAGTGGCTGCTGGAGATGCAGGGCAGGCAGGGAGGTTCCTGCAGGAGTCCCCAGGGGCTGGGCTTTGGTGGGACCACATTGCAAGGCTGAGAGGTCAGGCAGGGAGATGAAATGTCTGCGTATAGCTTCTGTTGCAAGACAGAAACTGTGCAAGGCATCCTTGCTAGCTATGAAAAAATTATCCAGAGAGAAGGTTTCTCTCTTGTGAAATGCACCTCTTGATCATCCCACAGGAACAGCCCACACCCTCACAGTGCTGCCACTGCACAGATTCCCATTTCTGCCTTTGACTTGCTTAGACATTTTTAGAAATCTCTCCAGGCCACTCTCAAGCCATGTTATCCTGGATGCTTTTCCTAAAATGCACGATTTCTGGTAGAGGAAAAGAAACACCCAAACACAACCCCAGCTTCATGGCATTTATAGAAATTATTAAGGTTTTACTGGGGCTTATCAGATACGGTTTTAGCTAATCTGGAGTCCATCTTCATGCTCAGAGTATGTATATATGCATTACTATTCTTTAATGTACTGCTCAGAGGCATTACCTACACATGCAATGCTGAAACTTCGCAGATCTTCCCTTTAAATATTTAATCTCCATGTGCACAAAAGCAGAGCAGTTAATGCTTACCTGGACATTTCACTTCCCTATTTCCAATGTCATTCACCAATGCCTGCAGAATTACTTCAGATAAGGATCATCCCTCAGTTAAATAAACGTACATACGCTTCTTGTAGGAAAGCAGGAAAGATGTATTTTCATATTGCCCCGAAGAACTTTGCCATGAGCAGGCTAGGTGTGGGCCAGTGTGCTGAACAACCTTTACTGGAGAACCAATTCCCCTGTTGTAGACTCTAGCTTGCATCCAGTTGAACATGAAAGCAATTTCTTGACATAAAGTCTTTTCACACCCTTTCAACAACCGTAATTTGAAAGGTGTAAATTGCTGAACAAGTCAGTGTGGAGACATTTACATAGATACAACTGTAGGTAACCACGTGCCCTCAGCACAGAACTGCCCGTTCCTTGCTGCTTCGGGGCACTTAGCAGCCGTAGACTCAGTCTGTTGGGCTGGCACTCTCCCCTTTCAAAATTTCCAGCTTGGATTTATGCAAACCACCACAGCATTCACACCAGTCCACAAAAACCCACATTTGTATCCAGCGAATATCTTTTTAGTGGGGAGAAGGGGCAGATCCCTGCAGCCAGCCAACCTATTGGTCTTTTATTGTTCTTCTCGGGGAGTGACCTCAGCATGACTGGGGAACCGCCTCTGCAGAAGCCGTACACATCACCGGTTACACAAGGCCTATGAAGCATGACAGTGTCATCACCACACCTCTGTCCTTTAAAAAGACACCTCCTTCTGCTTTTAGGTTGGGTCCAGTTATTCACGGGGAGCACTCTGCCCTGTACGAGGAAATAGTGGATCTTTCTCCTCCTTTAAAGCGTGTGATGAAGTTTTGCTCAGGGATTTCCCACCGACATCGATATTTTCCCAATCAAACATGACACATCTCTTATATACCTTCAGCTATGAAGGGAAGGCAGCGTATGTGCAAAATAGTGAAGTCGCACTGCCTCCACTGAGACCAGACCTGAGGGAATCACAGAATCATAGCAGGGTGGCTGAGGTTGGCACAGGCCCCAGCAGGGACACCCACTGCAGGTGCCCAGGCCCACACCCAGGTGGTTTTGAAGATCCCCAAGGAGGAGGCCTCACAGCCTTTGGGCAGCCTGTGCCAGTGCTCTGTCACCCACACAGCACAGCAGTGCTGCCTGGTGCTCAGAGAGAGCCTCCTGTGCTTCAGCCCGTGCCCATGGCCTCTGATCCTGTTGTTTGCTCTGTTTTCCTCCTGAGATTTGGGACACAACCACTCAAAACACCGGTGTGAGCACAAGGGAGTAAGAAACCAATTTATCACGGTTTGGAAGAAACTGCTCTAACTTAAGGGGCGAGTAAGGAAAGTTGTAGACAAAACAGCAACGACAACAGTGAGGCTCCTTGTCCAGGTCCTTTTTCCAAGCACGTGCTCTGGGCAGAGCAGCCAGATAGGATCTGCAGCACCATAAATCAATTCGCTGCAAAGCGAGAAGAGAAACGGATTGTGAAACGAACTGTAAAATAAACATCTAATGTAAACATGGAAAATGCACTGGTTTGTTTTTTCTGTCTGGGAGCCCAAGTCCAGCTCCAGTTACTGGCTGGCTGTGCCGTGTCCTCCTCTAGCCTCGGGTTTTCTGAAAAGCAATTGCTCACCCAAAGTCGCCCCATCAAGATTTCTCATCCCAGCCCAATCCATGGAGTTCCACTCACGGCATTTCCTGATCCAGCCCATCCTCCTGCCGGGGGGGCTGACACATCCTCAGCAGAAGAAGCTGGCCAGCTCTGGGATAACCCTGACCTTACCTTCTGTGCTTCTGCTTCTGACCATGAAGAAGAAACCTGCAGGGCAGGAGGTCCCCTCAGAGCTTGCACTCTACCTAGAAAAAGGAGAACGTGACTTCTGCTTCAGACGTGCCTGGGGAATGAGTGAGGTCAGCATGCAGTTTCTCAGGGGCAAAGGGAGAGGCAGGAAGAAACTGAACTCCTCCAGCTGCTCAGCAGGCAGCTGGGTCCCATCGGTACCTCTCTGTGGTGCGGGGCACACCCCGGCTCCTGTGTCAGTGCACCGAGACAACAGTTAGTAGCCTATTACATAAACAGAAATTTGTGTCTCCTCTCAATCTGTTCTGACATAAGATCAGCCTTCTCCTGTCGGTTCCCATTCTCTCTTTGAGTGTGTCTCCTATTCCACCAGCCAAAGCCACCACTGAAAATTGCTGGATAGAAATGGGACCCAGAGAGGCACTCTTGTGCAATGAGCGTGTGCTGCTTCTCTAACTACAAGAGAGATTTAGGTCAGATGTTAGGCTGAAACTCCTTACTCAGAGGGCAATGAGGCGCTGGCACAACTGCCAAGAGAAGCTGTGGGTGCCCCATCCCTGGAGGTGCTCAAGGCCAGGTTGGATGGGCCCTGGGCATCTGAGCTGGGGGGTGATAGCCCTGCCCATAGCAGGGTTGGAGCTGGGTGGGCTTTGAGGTCCCCTCCAACCCAAACTGTTCTGTGGTTCTCCAAATCTGTGGAAGAAGCCTTCTCCCTCTGCTTGAGGGAGGCTCTCCTTCTGTGTGTCTCATGGCTGCTAGGCTCATGAGGCAACCACAGGCAGAAGCTGCTGACAGCTCCTGGCCCCACAACCGTGGGCATGCAGCCAGTGCTGGGCTGGGCAGGCAGCATAGAGACCACGGGATGAATGTGGCAGGAGATTAGGTTGAGGGCAGGAGGATGGGACAGGTGGGAGCAGAGATAGTACGTGGGGCCCTGCTTTGGAAGCATGTGAGAGAGTTGATAGCTGTTCATGTGTCTTGGTTGACAGAGATCTGGTCCCCAATTCCAAGTTTCTCTCCTGTGGTTCTGTCAGGAGGAGGACAAGGGCTGAGAGGTGACACATGGCCCAAACCCCTGTGGCACAAAGCAGGGAAATCCCCATAGGATAGGGACTTCTAGATTATTCCAATGCAAGAGCTGGCATCCTGCAACATGCTACTGACTGGCGCAGCACAGCCCCTGTACATGCCAAGTGTACAGGAAATAAGGCTGGTAAGATTACCGTGTTGGAAAAGATAATCAGATATAAATAAAAGGTACTCACCAGCACTGTAGGCTTAGAAAAACTCCACAAAGAACAATCTCCAAGAAGAAATCCTTCCTCCTTGGGAGTCAGCCCTTAAATGGGGTCTGGTAGAGGTGGAGCCTGGCTTCACCCTTTCCAGTCTCACAGCTGAATTGCCTTCACCTGTGCTCCTGTGGCTGACTCGGTGCTTGCCTCAGGTGGTCAATCAGGGGTTCAGGCTGTGATTCAACAGTTCCATACACTGAGTTTGGGAGTGTAGTGCTTAAATGCAAACAAGGCACTTCAGCAGTTTATCATAATGGAGATTTCAGATAAGAGCAGTTGGAAGAATGAAACTCTACTCTACCCATTGCTAAATAAATCCTTGTGCAGGCTTTCATCCAAGTGCCGGATTCAACCCACTTTTACTCCTTGAACAGCTGAGACTCTGGCTTGCAGGTGATGTTCAAGGCAAGGGCAGACCAAAGACAAGTGTGTGTTTGTACAGAGGTGTTAGACAAGTCACCTCTGCCTGGTCTTTCTTCAACCACGGGCTCACCCAACCTTCCTGCATGATAAATCTGACCTCCAAGTTAGTCCTGGAATGCTGAACACGCATCTATAGAGAGCTGCCAATTATAGTGGGAAAGAAATAGATAAGAGCTTTGTTTGCTTCCAGAGGAGGTGATCAGGATAAAATGTTCAAATTCTCTTAACCTTCAAGAGAAGTTATCAGATTTTTGACTCACTGAAATCAAGATAACCAGAGGTTGCCAATTTTATTTCATTTATTATGGAACAGGGTCGCAAACGCTAGTGTTGCCCATGAGCCAATGTGGATGGTTGCTGTGAATAGAGTCTGCACAGAGCTACTTCTCAACAGCCCTTTCTCAGAGAGAGGCTCAGCAGAGCACCAACAAAGAAAAGACACTTCTAGCAGGAGAGAGGCACTCCTTTTTCTCATTCCTTTGGCTGTAAGGTTTGCTCTGGAATGCCGTGCTCCGTCACTTTGTGCAGCCCTACCTGCTAAGAGTGCCACAGCTCACGCTCAGCTCTACATCTCCCGACCTTAGCAGACCCTTGAGTACAGCCCAGTTTACACCGGCTGCAGACCTGCAGCATACCGTGTGAAATAACACCTAAGGTTTCCCCAAATTAAAAAAGTCACTGATGTAGCCGGACCAGCAAACTCTGCCTTCAGACTGAGACACAGCTTGTAGCAGTGAAAAAAGGACTTCTTCGTGCCAGCAGAGCTGGAATGCAGGGACTGTGCTGGCAAGCAGCTCCTGCCAGACAACGGTGTCCGCACTGGGATTCTCGCTTCTATAAAAACACCGTTAAAATTAATCATACCCACAACTGGTATCACTGTCCCCACAAACATTTTAATATCTGGCAATAGAAAAGCAGGGAATGTAATGAAGGCAGAGAGTTTTTAAAAAACTAAATTTTTTCAAAGAAAGACTTCTGGAGATCAGAAGTGAGGAAGACCATTTTCATCTATTGTCATATTTACCATTCCTGTATGCTCACGTGGAATCATGGAATCATGGGGTCATTTGAGTTGGAGGGGACCCTTAAAGGCCATATAGTCCAACAGCCCTGCAATGAACAGGGACATCCACAGCTACATGAGGGTGCCCAGAGCCCCATCCAGCCTGACGTTGAATGTCTCCAGGGACAGGGCATCCACCGCATCTATGGGCAGCCTGTTCCACCCTCATTGTAAAAAATAATCTAAATCTCCCCTCGGTTTGTTTGAAACCATTTTCCTTTGTCCGATCACAACAGACTCTGCTAAAGAGCCTGTCCCCTTTCTTCTTAAAGCCCCCCTTTAGATACTGAAACGACTCTTTCGATTTCACTGCACACACAGAAAAATCCCCTTAGGTGAAGTCCAGAGGCAGCCAGCTGTTAGCTCCCACTCCATGCATTGGTGAGGGTGGGCCAAACTGCACAGTGACAGCACTCTATGCCCCCACACGTGGCTCTCCCCAGCCGCCCCACTCCTCCAGCCAGAGCCCCAGATGCAGAGGCAGCAGAGCAGAGCAGGTAGCTGCCTGCCCAGGAGGACAGCTGGGCTCTGAAAGCCACCGTCGTTCACAAACTCCTCGGGCACAGGAGAGTTTTGAAAAGATTTTTAAGGGTTGAATGCTGTTTTTACTGTTTTCCCCCAGTTTCATGTCAAGCACGGGATGCAGGTTTCTTTTAACTCGCACATCATTTAGGCCAGTTGTTATTGCTGAATTGAGATGTTTTATCTCGGTTTCCAGATTCAATCTTTTCCTTGATATGTCATCAAAGCATCAACTATTACAAACAGGAAGACACGTTGTTCTGAAAAGCAAATGTTGTGGCACACGCGAAGCTAGTCATGTTGTCAGTCTGAAAAGAAAATCCAAGCATAAAATGAAAAAAAAACCCAAACGCAGAATGAAGTTTCTGAATTTGGAAAGCAAGGCAACAGGCTCCACGACTCCAGCAGAAAGAGGCAGACTCCCAGATGTGCTTATCTCAAGCTTCTTGAAAGCACCCCTCACTTCCTTGGCAGGAGTAGCCAAACACCAGCTGCAAAATGTTGTGTTCCCTGGTCTGGTTTAACCAGCAACTCAGCACATGCGGTGGGAGCTCCCAAAATAGCTCCGGGTTGCCTCATCAGTCTCGGCAGCAGCTCAAAAGACCTTTGGTTTTCTGGGACTTGGAGAAGTTTAAGATGTTGGAGCTTATTTTGAAAGTATTCTGTAAGATAAGGATGAAATATTCCACGGCCGGGTGAACCGCAGGTCACCGTCAAGGCGTTGCGCAATGCAACCAAGGAGGCTTAGCACAAAACTTGCACAGGATTTGATCTGCTCGCTGCTGCCCTGACCTAAATTCGGATCAAAGCTGAGGCCCTCCCATGTTGGCAGCTCACTGGGCTGAAGGCTTTCATCATGTGTCCTAAATGCCAAGGGAGTCATGCCAGGGAGGAGGACAACACAGGTCCTCCACTGCCAGCAAAATAGGTCCATTTTCCAGGAGCTAGAGCACAATTCATCCCAGTAAATGGCTATTTTCTGGCTGCACCTCCCTGCTGCACAAAAAAGCTGCTCCTTCTTGGAATCATCATTTGCTTTTGAAAAACGACTTCCAAAACCATACACATCTGTGGCTTCCCATCAGGGCAGGAGAACAGTGCTTGCTGATGTGTCTCATGTTTCTCATCACGCTCTCCTGTGCCTTGGCCAGCACTGTCGATATGGCTTTCTGCTGAGTCAGGCTGCTGGTTTTCTTATCCCAAATCCCAAACGGATGGTTTCAAGTACTCCAGACATATTTCAAACATAGTTTGAAACCCAGCCAAGCCTAGGGGGACACAACTCTTCTGGCTGTCTTGCAGCTGGGCTGGTTTTCTCCTGGGAAGAGTGAGCTGGGCTGCAAGAGGGAAATGCAGTATCATCCCAAGGGGTCATCCACCAGTGACAGCCTGACCCAGGCAAGATGTCAGAAAGACTTTCTCCATCAGGCGAGTGTGCAGGGTTTGGTGTCACCTTCCTCACCAGGCACCTTTGCTGCTCTGCTGCTCCACACTCACCTCTTTGCAGAGGGCTCCCATCCCCACTTGCTCCCCTATCTCCCTCACCCATTGCTCACAGGCCAGGTCCCATTGTGCAGCATTCCCCGCCCCAGCAGCAGCTCTAGAATGGATGGTTTTGTTAACTCCATGTAGCATGCTGTCTGCAGTGGAAGGGATGCTAAGTCACTGGCAGTCCTCCTGGAAATGCCTCTGCAGAGCCACAGGACTTCGTGCATGCCTTACAGACCCATGGCACCCCCGGTGTCCTCATGTCCCCAGTGTTTCCAGGTCCTGCATTTGGATGTCCATCACACAACAAGACAACAAAGGCAAATCTGCAATGTAGAGATCCATTATGCTTTATTTACATGCGTCACCATCTCTTTTACAAACTAGATTACAATTTAAAATGGAATACACAAGGCAATATCTACTAACACCAAGTGGAGTAAGCACTGCGTCTCTACTTCGTTTGGAAAGGGGCAGGTTTTGCTCCAAAACAAACTTCCTTCCAATCTCTGTGTAGTAAGGTAATATATTCATCCAGGGCAGCATCTTATGTTGTTTCTTTTTTTTTTTTTTAATTTTTTTTAAATTATTTTATAAAATCCTCAGTAAGACTGCAACATGAGAGTGTCTGCTTTCAAATGAAAGTACAAGATAGCCCAAATGAAAAGTATAAACTGTTCAGCTCTTCGGTATGTAAAGACGGCCATGCGCGCTAAGGCTGTGGATTTAATATTCTTCCAATTTACATGGCTTGAAACAAAAACAGATAAAACAGTTTTACAGATACTGTATACATATTTTTTCCAATCATGCAACTTTTTTTAAAAAAAGTTAAACATGTGAAGCCAAATGTACAATCCATTTTTCCAACCCATAGGAACAAAATGTATCTGGTCCCCCTTCGCATCTGTTGGCAACTCCTAATGAATATTGTGTACTAAAAACAATTACAGGACACTGATTGCCAAGCAATGACGTCATTTGAGAGAAATACATGATCTAAAAGGTTATATTTCTGAATCAGTGGCACAAAAATTTCTGGAGTTAGGCGGTGGCCAACCATCCAATTATTCTCATGAGAAAAAAGCCTACAAAATTATTAAATAAACCCCCAAAACTGTGACTAAGAACTGCATTAATGCCACCTTTTTAGACCTTTTGTAAAGTGTTGGTTTAAATGACACCCGTGTAATTGTTCTGGGCCTTCATCTGTTTTATGTGCTTTCAGAAGGAGAACTACGCAGAAGAATGTTCAAAAACTCAAAGGCCAAAGTTTTCAAAAGGTGGCTTCCCCAAATCAACTATTATTCCAGTCCTTCCTTTGACACCTACACAAGTGACCCTTGAGATCAGCAAGACGCAGTTATTTTTCGGCACCTCTGGACACGAGGGCAATTTTTAGGCACCTCAGCATACGGACGAGGTGGCCCTGGGGGGCAGCAGGCACCTCTGCGTGATTTGTGAAGTGCCAGCCCCATGACACCACATCCATGTCCCAGACTTTCGATGCCTGACGTGAGGCACTTCAGTTTGAAAGTTTTGGCCGCAAAAACGAGCAACGGAAACCAAACCAGCTGAAGAGGTTGTCCAAGTCCATCCCTCTTCAGCTAGTGCTGAGATAGTCTCCAGCATAGGGGCCCAACGTGGCCTAGATACGCCAATGGAAATGCTCTCCTTGACATTGCTGGGAGGTAGATTAAGCCTTTCAGTTGCTAATGCTTTTAATTAAAAACAAAAAACAAAAAAAACCTTCTCTGCCATTGACTGGCTGTCTCTGAATCAATTGTCTCCATTTTCTGAACAGAGTGGACCATGTTTTTCTCTCTATTTATGCCAGTGTGAGCTAGCTCTGAGTTCAATGTAGCAAGGCTGCCCTGGCAGAGCACAAATTGCCACAGGCTGTTTTAGACTAAGGGGCCTTCCCTTGCACTGGACAAGAACTGCATCCGTACAAAGGAACAAAACTGAACAATGGATTTTTGTCACCTCAGCCATCCACCACAACATCAACACTGGTGCGGCCTATATGCACCAGAGACCTGGCAGGTAGCCTTTGGGAAGGCCCCGGGCCTCGCTGTGGACATCACCCATTCATGGAGCTCTGCCGGTGGCCAAATCGTCAGGGCATGGTGACAAGCCCAGGCTGGGGCAGCAACCACCGAGCTGCCTCGGGAAGGAGCACCAGAGGACAGGTGTGCACTCACATTTTGGGGTGTACCAGGAGGCTTGCAGGGAAGCCCTTGACTGACTTTGTTAAGAAACATCTGCAGTTGGACTGATAAGCAAAGTGACGCCCAGGCCTGTTGACCTGCGGCATGCTCGCGTCTGCTAACAACCAACCTCCTTGAATATGGAGATGGGCAGCGAGTGTCAGCTACCTCCCGTGGATTTAATCGCCTAGTCCCCATGCTGACAAATAGACCAACTGAGCGTGAAAATAAAAGTCTCCTTTTTTTAGAAACGAGAATGATAAACCCTTGGCTGCTTGGAAAAGTTGATATGCTACAGGGCAACAACAACCACAACTGCACAGAGTTTACACAGTCATAACTGCGGGATGAAACCAAGAGGTGCATCTTTACGAGAACACTGTGAGCATGAAGGGGTTACGTTACAAAACAGAACTTCCATCACACGGGGAGCTGTTATTTCACCAATATCACCTTGGGGACCTGCAAAGTGAGGAGCAAGGAAGGACCCATGAGCGCTCGCGTGGGCGTGCATGACTGTGCGTGTGCGGTGGCAGTGGCGAGAGGGAGTCACTCCACATTGCATGATACACGGACCGGTGGCAACTCATGCACTGAAACTTTGGGTTAAAATGCTAGTTGGTTTTCCTAACATCCATGCATAATGATCCATTTCTGTACATAATAAAATATATTTATATATTTATATGCATAATGCCTTTATGCAAAGGAAAAAACTTCCTATATCACTTTGGAGAATTATGTATACACTGTCCTATTCAGAACGTCTTCATACCAAGTTCTTATGTACCATTGGTGTTTTCCCCTCTTTTTTTTTGTATCCCTCCCCCCAAGTTACTAATAAAAATTAATCAAACTTTCCAGATTATAGAGAGGATCTATACAGCACCATACCTTTTATTCATTATTATTATTATTCATTTTACAAAAGAAAATCTTAAGAAGCAAAATATATAAAACTGCCTTGTCTTTCAGTGTCATTTATCCTGTTACAATCTATGCTCATATGAGAAGCCATTTGCACGATATTGTCACCTTACCATTCCCTCTCTTGCTGCTTCCTCTGCAATGGATTATATACAATGAGAAGGAAAAAAATCATCAAGGATATGTCAAAAAAAAAAAAAAAAAAGAAAAAGGATCACTGATGCAATAACACACACTGCAACGATCTGTGCCTGGACATCCAGTGCTGCCACTGCGATCAACTTGCTGATGCACACAGCCTGTTCACTCACCTTTCCTGCAGAGGAGAGTGCTTCCCTTCATTTTTGCTTCCCAGACAGCTCTTTACAGGTGGTTATACGCTCAACATGTCTGGCAGCAGAGGGGCAGCTCAGCCTCAAAGTTCTCACCATGCTACCTGTGGCAGCCCTGCTAACGTAAGGCAGAAGGTGAGCCTGCTCCAGTGGGCAGCAAGCAGGATCTCATGGCAGCAAAGGCAGCAGCACCTGTGGTCAGTCCATCCTCACCAGCACCAGCTGGGAGGTCTGCCTTGCTGGTTTCCCTGGCTTTGCAATCAACCTTGGCTTGATGCTTACAGAAAACGGGGCCGTACCATTAAGTATAAGGAAAGAATGAGAAAGAAACAAACGAACCAACCCAACAAGCACAAAGACCACACAAATTGCCTCTCTCTGGAATTCGGTCGGTTGGTTGGTATCATGAATGGTGTCTATCTGGAGAGCCCTGACACCTGAGCAACGTTGGGTTATGATCATTTCCTTGCGCGTACGCAGTGTTTCAGATTCCCCAGCGAGAGAAAGCAAAAATGGTCAAAAATCTACAGAAATCAAACTGGAGGTTGCGGGAAGGAGGGTGGGCAGACAGGGAAAACCTCCAAAAAGGAAAGCCAACTTAAAACATCCCATAAACCATTAATATATTGAAACACCACATACTCATTGACAAGTAACTACTGTAAAGGCTACACAGTGTGTTCTCAACAGGATGGTGCTGAACATTGTCTCCACAGCAGGTGCTTGGCCATCCCAGAAAAGGAAGATTTTGCATACTTCAGAATGAGTTCAATTCCAAAGAAAAAGAAGAAAGAAAAAAAAAAAGAAAAAAAAAAGAAAAAAAAAGGAGGATCTTCACTCAGATAAGGGGCCTTTTAACAGTCTGCTTTGTTAGGAAAATAATGCAGGGTTCACAAACGTCATGAGCTGTAAACAGTATCACTGTCCACTTGCTGACAGCAGATTTGGCAAAGGGTTCTCTCTCTACATCTCGTGTCAGTTTGACGGCCTGGAAAGAAAGAAGAAAAAGAAGAAAAGACAGTGAGATTGCTACATGTAGGAAAAAAAACCCCTACGAAACAACACCAAAAAGCCAAAGCAAAGCTCCAAACCCAACCACAGATTACACTGACAAGCAATTTTAATTTGTTTTCATCCAGAAGCTTCAAACACATAGCAAAGGATAAGTTTACACCATTATCCCTCATGAAAATGTTTATCTCTTGCCACAGTTTGTGTGTGTTTCTTTTTTGTCTAATGGCAAAGTTTAATTAAAGAAGCTCAGTACATCATCTACCTACCATACATATTTCCAGGTGAAGCATGGAAGGATCCTTCACCTTCTGGAGACTGTTCATGTTCACCCTCTTCATCACCTAGAGGTGTCACCATCACCAAGAGGCTGGACAAATCTGTCAGTAGGTGACATTAAACGCCAGCCCTGAATGACAGTCAAAGAATGCTGCTCAAAAGCAGCAGCAAGGAGCCACCAATGTTGGGTTGGACTGTTCTCCATGAAACGTGAACATTTCAACATGCCAAAGGGTCAGGTTTTTAAAGGTGGGCAGAGGCTTAAGGATACAGGTAGGCACCTCAAAGGGATTTTGAAAAATATATACATTTAAACATTCCCATGAAATCCTTTTGTATCTTCAGGAATCCCATTTGGTAGCCACCTGTATTGCTTAGCATGTGCCTCCTCAAAGACCCGGCTTCTGATCCCGGGGCTCAGTCCCCATCACCTAAAGCCTTTTGAGGACTTTCCCTGTGATGAATGACTGGCATTTTTTTTCTACTGTGCAAGAAGAAGAGGACCCTCGCTGAGACCACAAAGCAATCTGAGATGATTACAGGATTTTTTTTTTTCTCTCTGGAAAGCCTGGTATCAGCCACCCTCAGGAAAAACCATGGATTTAGGGGGACTGCTGGATTAATCTGGGAGAGCAGCTCCTGCGAGGGAAATCTCCCAGAGTTACAGAAAGGCTCTTGTGAGATGACTCCATTACTGCACAGACTACTCTGAGGCTTCTCCTTTTTAAGGTTCCAGGGACTGATCCTATGATAACATTTTATTAAAATGACCTATTCTGATAATGCTAAATGATTGATGGAAATTTAATCATTTTGTCTGATGGTTATTAGAGCAACAGTGTGACAGCTGCTCCCTGCGCCATTAGGGGAGAACTTCATTCAGAGTGGCTTAGGGAACAGACAGATTGTGTCTTTCACCCAAACAAAATTTAGCTTTAGCCTTAATTACGTGCAGGGTTTTGGGGTAGACTGTTTTACGAATAAAGGGATTTCCGACTGGATCAACATATTGATTTCTTCGCTTCCAAAGAGTAAATTAATGCTAGCCCTTTGCTAATGTGACTGCCTGGCAACAACTCCATTTGGTTTGTGTGTCTCCATGGCCACAACAAGGTCACCAGGAGATTCCCAGTTACCAGACAGGCCTGGTAACTCCCAGTGTAACACAGCAGTGGATTTTCTGTGGAACAAATGAATGGTTGCCCTTTGCAAAGCCATGCTCACTGCAGCCGTGGCACTGAAGCTGGAAGCTGGTGGCTTCCCAGCGTGCCAGCTAACTGAGCTCATCAGAAGGAAGGGTTCAGCACCGTGCACTACAGCGGCAAGCCGGGCAGGTCCTACAGGGCAGCCAGCTAAGCTAAGCGTGGGCTGAACTTGAGTCCTGCTGACTTCAGATGGAGCTTATAATTAAAAGGAAAGGAGTACAGGAAATCCTAAGTGCCAGAGTAGCGTTTAACATTTGGCTTAAAAATGTACGTAGAATATTACCCTATGAAACACGTGACGAAATATTCCTATGTGACAAAAGATAAAACTGAAGGACAGGTGCTCACAAGCATAACCTGTGTAAGTGGCACTGCCTGATGTTACCTTCTGAGAACACCAGTCCCTCAGACTGCAAAAACCTCCAGGAGACTGAGGCTTAACCAAGGGAAATGCACAGCAGAGCTGGAACTCACTCACAGCAGAACCGAAACACGTTCAGTTCTCACTGTTCTGTTTACACAGACTTTGCAAATGGATTAAAAAATGGAAAGAAGCAGATCAAAGTCTTAACCACTGTACCTTTAAATTACCCCATTACAGCCCGTAACAGACCCACACACTCTCACCTTCTGTCTCACCACAAAAAGCCTCTGTCAACCTTGAGTTAGTTGCCCACTATTACGCAGCAATGAAAGCCATACCATGCAGGGAAAGTGAAAATTCCAGCTACACCTCCATGCACGGGTGGTCCTCCACCACAACCACCCAGCTCTCCCCCACCCCAGCTCCAGCATCTCCAGCTGCATCCTTGAGCCACCACTAGGATTTCTCATGCTCCCAATGGCTGCTGGAAAAACTCATTGTCCACAACATCACCCCCAATCCGCAGAGAACAGCTCTCAAAAGCACCGTGATGGCAACAGCTAGAGGCTGATATTTGGACCCTGTGGCTCACAGGCATGCACTGGAAGTAGGGGCAATTCCACCCTGTTTTGACCCTTTGGGTACAGAACATTGGAGATCACAAGGAGCACATCTGCTGGACATCAGAAGAAGCCAAAGGACTTTATGAAACTACAGCTTATGGAACCACACATGCATGTGGTTGGAGAAAATAAACACTTTAAAAGAGAAACAGAAAAAGCATTAAATTAGGGGTTGTTCAAGATGAACCCTTGCTTTATCACTTCCCACAGACATTCTTTGCTTTAAATGCTAAATCTGCTTTTTCTGTGGAAGAGCATAAAACAAAACCCGAAGACTTCTGTATTTCTCAGTTCTTCAGTTTGTAAGCAGTTATGTGGGAGATAAGACGCTCACATTCTCTCCTTTCCTACACCCTCCTATCCTCTGCTTTGCTATCGACCTGCTACAAATGCTACCCTTGCTTTAGTCTGGTCCAGCTGTTGGTTGTGGTTTCCCTTCCCCACCATCACACCACAGCTCTGTCTCACATCGCATCTCCACCACCTAAGGTGAAAGTGGTCTCCCAAGCCCTACACCAGTTAGTGGACCATTACAGCAGCTCTGAAGGACCATTTGCTCCATTTTCTTTTCTCCCCTTGATTTCCACCCGTGCCATTTACACAGCATTAGAAATTTCTTCAGATTGCAAAGGTGATGGATGCAGTGATGCTCCTCAAGGGCAAGGCACAGATGATGTGCACTGCTCCTATATTTATCAGTAACCCGACATCACTATCAGTACGTAACACGGATTTGCAAAAAGAAAAGTGATGTACTCCTTCACATTATCATAGTACTAGGAGCTGCACCATCAGCACACAGCTCCTCCATAAAGAAGCCTACTGAGTACCTCCTTATTTGGCTGGAAGGCTTGATGAGTGGATTGCATCTTGAAAAATACTACCACTCAAGGCCCGTAAAACAAGCATTTTCCCTGGGTACCAATCAGCAGGAACAGGAAATCCTAATTATGCCTTTTACAAGTAGCAGGCCAGAGACTCAGGATGGAAATGTTTTGAAGGAAATGCGTGTCCTTCAGTGACAAATGTGCATTTGATTTGGTGCCTCTGACCCCTGCTTCTGTTATCAACCCCAGCAGTACAGCTTCTCCTCTGAAATGGAGGAGGCTCAAAAAGGAACACTTGACTACGAATGATTACAGCTTTTTCCTTAAGTTAATATTCAGCCATAGGTTTTCACAGCCCAACAACAAAGAATACAAAATATTTGTTAGAATTGAACAAAGAAAATAACTGTTGTGGCTTCCTATAATGACAAAGTTGCAGCGTGACACTTTTCATAAATCACAGAATGACTTAGGTTGGAAGGGACCTTAAAGATCATTCAGTTCCAGCACACACGCCATGGGCAGAGTTGCCACCCACTGGACCAGGATGCACCGTGCCCCATCCAGTCTGGCCTCAAATACTTCCAGTGAGGAGACCTCCACAATTTCACTGGACAAGAAAAGAATGAAAAATAGAAATGCTGACACTGTGGTGGTACCTTACAGGCTTAGCAGATGCTGCACAGGAGTGGCACCGTGCCAAAATGCAATGCTGAAGTCAGGGTGTGAAGTCCACAGAAAAGAAAAGAGCTGGCAACTTCATGCAATTTGTTTTGAGGGACCAAACATCCAAGCATGTTGCAACTTCACTGTTTCTCTTTGAATTGTACTTGGGGAAAAAAAAAAAATCCTGGTTCAGACTGGTGGGCAGGGAGCAAGAGGAGAAGAATAGAAAGACTAAGAAAGCAGCACAGAACCAGGGCATATGGGAGCTAAAAATTTGCTGCGCTGGTACTGCACAGGCATGTAAAGCACAAAAGTGTATCTTTTCCTTCTGTTGCTGCCTTTTCACTCCAGAACACATTGCAAACCATAGCAGACAACCAAATATTTTCGAAGTAAATGTAACTAAAGATGTCAGATCGTTCTCTCTCCCCGTGTCAGCTCTGCAATAAAAGGCTTGCCAAGGACTGCAGTGAGGTGCCACAACTCAGGTTAGATATTATGAAAAATTTCTTCTCAGAAAGAGTGGTGAGGCAGTGGCACAGGCTGCCCAGGGAGGTAGGTGGTGGAGTCACCGTCCCTGGTGTTCAAGATATATGGACATGTGGCACTGAGGGATGTGGTTAGTGGGCATGGTGGGGATGGGCTGGTGGTTGGATTAGATGGTCTTAGTGGTCTTTCTCAACCTTAATGATCCCGTGATTCTATGACTAATGACATGTGCTACCCTGATGGACCTTCCTCTACCTCCTCTCCCTTTGCAGAGGCCAATGCTATTTGTCATGTCTGTACTGCCACTGCTGCTTGCTCCTGAACAATAAGCAACTTGCAGCACCACAGAAATTCACAACTGCCAAATGCCAAAGCCTGTCTTTGCGTTTTGTGCAGAGTAAGCCTCTGTGAAGATTTAAACCAAGCCACATAGCATAAATGACTTTATCTCCATATAACTCACCACTTGAGTCATCTAAATCTACATTTACCTTGCCATGCACTTTATCATTTGTCTGTTTGACAATGAGGTAAACCAGAAGAAACGGAAGAAATTTTACTCTTTTCTTGTTCTATTTTTCTTCTGTAGAACACAGATCAAATGCAATCAAACCATTACTAGATTATCATCTTTTTACGCATGTGAAGAGGTTAAAAAAAAAAAAAAAAAAAGCTGAATTTTACACAACTGTTGATGAAGCTTTTGAAAAACTACTCACAGAAACACAGAAAAACCTAGGCTGTGAAGGGAGCTTCTGAACAACAATTGGACCAATCTTCTATTGAACCTTAGGTTAAGACCCTGTCAAGGCAAGCCTGGGCTATTTCCAGTAAGAGTCCACCGCTCCTCTGGTCAGTTCACTTCACCCTGTGGGAGGGCAAGGTCCCTTCTAATCATTTTACAGATGGCTACAAAAAGAGACATCCAGAGAGAAACTGTCCCACCCATATTCACACACTTGGAAAGAAAAACAGATTGGGGTTTTCCTTATGTACTGGGACCTGATACTAACCAACCTAATTCACAGGAAATTCTGCACTTGCTTGCAAGAGGAGCAGGCTCGTACAGACGACACTACATATGTCACTGTGTTGTTGCCCATACAAAAAGACCATATGCTGCGACACTTGTTTTTACACCTCCAGATATGTCACTGTGCAGTGATGCTGGCTTTCCAGCACGAGCACTGCTGATATCCAATTGCCTTTGAGAACCATTGCATCACGCTGGATTCAAACCTCTGCCCCGGCCAATGAAGAAGAGATTAGATACAAGGCATTGTCTCCTAAAGTGTCTCCATGCTTCCTACTAACATTTGGTCGTCAGTTTTATCCTGTCTTCCCTTCACGGGTCTGAGGAGAACTCCTGAAGGACCTCCTCGTGCCCCTCAGTGGTACAGATAGCACTACTACTGATTGAGGGACAACGCTGTGCTCAACACAGCACGTTTAAGCAAGATGCTGTAGGACTAGTGAAAACTAACTATATGGAGAAAGAAGGCAAAAAATGCTTGCTAAATTACCTGAACAACAATGCTTTCTATGGGAACTTGAGAGCACTTGTAAGGATTTCTCTACTGTTCACAGAAAAAGATGGGTAACTGCAGCACACAGGAGTGTACAACACAAAAATGGGGGAGGTATTTGTTCATGCTTTTGAATCTGAAGAACAAATGCCGGTCTCTGAACTGCAGAGTAAAGGATACCTACCTGACTGGAAACATCCTGAATTACACGTTTATAGCACTGTGTGATTCTGCTATGTACTCTTTTTCTGAGTGTCCTCACAGAGTGTTTATTTTTCTCTGCCAAGTACAGGCCAATAATGCTCATATTGATCACTCATAAGGATTTTCACCAAGTTGACATAAGAAAGAACCTCCTCTATCATGACAAAGGAGTGTCAGAATGAGGCAAGAGAGGGAAGGCGTTTCCTTAAATCCAGATCTCTGTCTTTGTACAAAATAGTTATCCATGGAAGCTGGAAGAAGCTGTTTGCAAAAGGAATTGGCACAAAGAAAAACAAGAGGCAAGATCTCAAACCAGCTAAAAAAGTGCACGATCACATGCTGTTCTCCACAGCATCCTCCAGGAAACTGTCCTTTTTCCCCCACAGCAATCACAGACAACCACGGCTATAGCAGCCTCCTTTAGCTGAGCCACATCTCCGTCCTCTTACTGCTCAACAGATGTCTGCTCTGCCAGGCTCCAGCAACGGCTGCCCCGTGTGGTAATCTGAGCGGAAAAGCTGATTAAATGGCCCCACAAACCAGACTAAGGCAGAGCGGTCCCACCACCCAACTGCTGGTACCCGATTTAATGGGGCCAGTGTCCCCATGTGCCTCACAGAGTGCCTCGATCGGGGCAACTTTGATGTGACCGTCCTGCTGGAGATGTGCTCTCCACCACCAGCGCAAAGCCTCAGGGAGGCTGTGAGCATCCCTCCTCCCTCTGTGGGCCAGGCAAAAAAGGCTGGCTATTAACCCACAGCACCACGCAGCTACACGCTTTCCTGCTGCCCACATCGTACCTGCGCTCTCTGCCTGTCAGGAACATAAGACTCAAGGCTCTCCGGCTGTCAGTTCATCACCACGGCTGAGCACTGAATTGCTATGAAAAAAAGATCCTGACCTTTCCCCAGCTGCATGACGCTATGCTTCTAAAAAGAACCTCTTCGCATGCGCTTCTTCAAGAAAATATGCTTTTTAGGGGGCTGTTTAAAAGCCTGGCTCAAAAGATGGACGGGAAAAAACAAACCACCTGTAAGCATTCCAGCTATCAGGCAACAGCACGATGTGGGACCAACGCTGATCCGCAGCTCTGAACAATCACAACAGCTCATTCACATGAAAAAGACAATTTGCAAAGAGTCGTTCTGTAATAAAACCCGAGTGCTGCTGATGCAGGGAGGAAAGCACTGGGGAGACCAGTCGATGCGGGCTGTTCTAAAAATATCAGTTTGTGCTGTCATCTGGTGAGAGTATGTCATCCTGTAATCTTGGCATCTGCAGGGACAGCAAGTTTCTGCCTAATTATTGCTGCTGAATCACATGACAAAGCATGAGGCACTGAAATATATATATATCTGTCACAAAAACAGAAGAACACCCAAACCACGCGACCAGACCAATATCTTGGCTTCAGCCATCCTTCGCTTACAGCCCAAGTCTGTGGACAGAATACTGTTCTTTTATAGACCTTTTCCCTCAGCTAATAAAACCCTAAGCCAAGAGCTTAGCACAGCACTTCCAGAAGGAGCAAGGGACTCACAGCATCCATACACTGGCTCCTGCTGCCTTCACTCCAGCTGAGCAAAGGCTCAGCAGGCATCCTCCTGACTCACTTGCCAGGCCCGGGAACCCTGCTACACAGGGCTGCCACAGGTGACACAGAGCTTCTGAAGCCAAGCTGGGAGATGTAGGGACTGAAGCCCAGCTGTGCATGAGTTGGCAGCAGCAGAGGCAGCTTTCCGTGCAAGGGAAAGCTGAAGCACCCCTGCAAGCGTGGGACCGGCCCTCGGGGTGTGAGGAGCCTGCCTGGGGCAAGTCCTCCTTGGAGATAATGGGACCCCTGTTTCCAGTGCAACACAGCATTTTCCACACAGATATTTTTGTTCGAAGGCTGAGCTTGGTGTGAGTGATGTTTGGCGAGTCACAAAACCACCTTTCAAAACCTAGGCTGGCTGAAACAACACTGAAATGCTAAAAGCGTGCCGCCGCCTTAACCACTAACCTGTTAGAAACGGAGCAGAAGAATTTGCTCTTCTTGAATTTCCTTCCTTGAAGGTTAAAGCCCCATCTTGGCTCCACACAGGAAACCTGCCAGCCCTGCCCAAGACCTCATTTACTGAAGTTAAGAGAGGAGGAAGCAGGGCCGTGGCCCTGAGGCCGTGGGGGCTCTCAGGCAGCAGGCTCATCAGCTCCAGTCTGCACAGGTCAGCTCTAACAGATAGAAATAGTTCCTGGAAATGAATAAAAACCATCTTCCTCGTGGTATGTTGTCTACTCAGGGTGCTCTGATTCCATTGGGACAGACTGCACCCAAACAAAGATCTCTTCACGTGGAATAACCTTTTAAGGTGTACTTCTAGTCAACGTTGTTATCCTCAGACCTACGGATTTGCCTTTGGTATGAATTTCATCCAGAAACAGGCTGAATGGAAATTAATAAAACAGCAAGCAGTCCAAACAGATATGGACTAGTGAAATACAAACAGGCACTTTCCTGTCTTTCCTGAGAATTTGCTTTATCCGAGATGTTAACCACCAAATTCTGCAAACAAATTCAGGACATTTCTATTAGTGGCTTGCGTGCTGTACTGCCATGCTAAGATAACTTGGGACTTCAGTGATGCTCAGGTTGAACGAGTGCCTCTAAATGCCGTGTGCTGTATTTTGCTTCTATTTCCAAACAAGTCAGCGTGGCTTCAGCACAACTCTGCTGCAGTGCCCAGAGGGATCCAGCTAAATGGCACATTAAAACCTCTCCCAGAAGATGCAGCTCGATGAGATTTGCAGGCAGCAAAACCAGCTCAAGAAGTTCCTGCCCTACTTGCATGGAGCCGCCCTGCACCCCTTCCAAGCCCTGGCAGCACTGCTGGCTGTGGGGCTCTCTTGTAAGCTGGATCACTGAAGGAATGGAGGTAAATACAGCTTCTTTGGGGAGTTCTGACGCCACAGGAGATGCTGCTGAAGTGATCGCTGATCACCAGCTCATGACATTCCAAGCAGCCGTGAAATTCCCCCTTTGCCCTCTCCATCAGTTTGCTTGAGGTTGCTCTTAGCAAACACCAAGTCCCTTCAGCTCCACTGGCTGAGAGGGACACGGAGCTAAGCACCACGTGATGGTAACACTAGCAGAACGGGATGTAAAAACACAAGGTATTAGGGAATAGCGACTAGATGACCTCCAGAGGTCCCTTCCAAACCCCTATGATTCTGTGATTCATGTATTGACAAGCAAGCAGAAAGAACAACCCAATGGTTATCTGCGTGGGTGGAGGGCAGATACAGTGCTCTTAGGAAGTAAGTGCAGGTAGAGGAACAGAGGTCTCAACTAGCTTAACAGGGGGGAATTATGGCTGCGTGAATAAGATATGAACAAAAGTATATTGATTTCTCCTTTCTTTCGTGCAAGAGGAAAAACCAACCAACCAAATTCAGTTATGAGCACCAATTAGGGCCCTCTGAAAGGCTGGAAATGGTGAGTCTTGCAGGAGAAGAGCCAGCACAGTGGGAGCTGGTGAACATGCAAAGGCTTATGTGCAGCCAATGGCTACAGACACCTAGCTCATCATGGTGGCATAGTCTGTATAGGTCTTCACCTTCCCCAGTGAACAGAATGTAGTTGATTATCTTCTAAAGAGAGAGAAAGAGGCTTCCACAGATGACTAATTCATAGAGGAGAGCCATCTCCTTAACAACTCCATCACCCAGTACGAGGCTTCTCACCACAGATGTATGGGTTCCTCTCCTCTAAGGCATTCCCTGGGAAGGACTGGGGTGGCCATGTTCTCCCTGCATGGCACAGGACAGAGTCAAGAGACAGAGGGGAGCTGCTGCGAGGAGGCAGCCGATACTGCACCTCCCTGCTGCTTCTGGGTCTCCCCACCACCTTCCAT
>PPHD01003238.1:0-32235 GCA_002909625.1 Bambusicola thoracicus
GTGCTCCAGCCCTCTGATCACCTTAGTGGCCCTTCTCTGGACCCACTACAAGAGCCCCACATCCTTCTTGTGCTGGGGGCCCCAGGCCTGGATGCAGTACTCCAGATGGGGCCTCACAAAAACTGAGTAGAGGGGGACAACTACCTCTCTCTCCCTGCTGGCCACCCCTTTTTTAATGCAGCCCAGAACACAGTTGGCCTTCTGGACTGCACACGCACACTGCTGACTCATATCGAGGTTCTTGTCCACCAGGACCCCCAAGTCCCTCTCCATAGGGCTGTCCTCAAGGAGATCTCCCTTGTTTGTATAAAAACCTGTGACTGCCCCAACCCAAGTGCAGCACCCTGCACTCAGCCTTATTGAACCTCATTAGGTTTTCATGGGCCCACTTCTCCAGCCTGTCCAGATCCCTCTGCATTGCTTCTCTTCCTTCCAATGTATCAGCTGCTCAGCTTGGTCTCATCCACAAACTTGCTGAGGGTGCACTCAATGCCATCATCTGTGTCATTGATGAAGATGTTGAAGAGCACCGGTCCCAAGACTGACCCCTGAGTGACACCGCTTGTGACCAGCCTCCACCCTGACACAGAACCATTAATCCTATGGTAGTCCTACGACATTCAGTTGTCTTATGACATTCTTTTAATTTGTACTCCTCTCACTAATTTAATCCAGATCGCAAACAGCTTCTCATACTTCCAAAAATTTCTCAAGTTTGCTTAACAACTATCTGAAAAGCTCCCAAGACAAATGTAGCTTTCAGTTCTTCACCCTTCAGCAAATCTGAAATTCTCGCATTGACCTGAGTTTAAAGCAGCCTGTAAGCTACAAACACCTAAAAGGTTTCAAGATCCGTGGCCTTCGAGGATCAAAATGCGAAGAGCTTAGTTTCTAACAAAAGAGAAGCATTGCTTTGTTAGCTGAAGAAACGTCAAACAATGGAACTTAAGAGTTTCAATAAAACAGATGTAGTACTATCATATTTATAGGACACTCAGATTATTTATGAAAACTCAAAGCTTTGTGATTCAACAACTGTTGCACTCATGTGTACGTGTCCAATGACTTCCCTGCCCCATCTGTATCATTTGTTTTCTTCTCTGCTAGACCACTTGACCTTGGTCTCTCCTGTCTGTAGTTTTGTAGGAATTATTTCAGCAATTATTGCCGAGTGTGCCTGAACATAAGAGATACAAGAATCTATCCAGATGAAGTTGTAGGAAAAAAGATTAGTGTATCTATTTTAGTTACATTCTTTCCTTACTGACTTACTTATCCTGCCTATCAATTCCACTCAAGCTGAAGTGCACCCTCCTCAAAAGAATAGTGAAGTAAAAGGCTTAGAAATAGTAAGGAAACATTTTTAAAACACCTGGAGTATTAGCAAATTAAAAAACTCGGATTAACATACACACTCAAGATTGTTTTAGAGGCATATACCAGATCTACAAAAAGCATGAACAGGTAAAATCCAATTCATATATTTCACTGCCTGCACAATCTGCACATTTATCCTGTCCAAGAATGCTTGATGATTAATAACACACATGATAAACATACGTAAGTATTCCTATGCTTGAGAAAGAGCAAGAGAGGGAAATAATAAAGATAAAGCATTTTTTTAAGTCTCAGAATTAAATGATTAATTGAACCCTAGGTAGATACTACGGTTTTTCTCTTGAACATCAAACATCAGAAAATTTACAGTAAGCAATTTTGAGCAAGAATGTTTACATGAGTCCTTTATGGAACAAATTCCATACCCTAAATTTCACTTCCTTATTAAACTTACGTTTTTTTTTTTTAAATAGAAGCCTGAGTGCTCCAGTATAATAGTCATAATAATCCTTTTCACATATTCAGAAAGACTACATTTTAGGCTCCTGAGTGAGAATAATCTAAAGTATCATAAAAACAAATGTGATTATACCCATCATGTAACTGATAAAATAACAGCACAATTCAGGCTGTATAAATTCATCAGTAATCTACACAGAAGTAAACAAGAGGTTTGCATTTACTCACCCTTACTGAGTACCTTTCAGACTACAGTAATATATTACTATAATAATACTTCACCTCATCAGGGCATCCATCTGGTCTTGGCAGTCGTCCATTGTTCTTCAGAAGCTCTATCAAATGAAATACAATCATCTGCCCTTGTTTATCATTGCCAATCATGCGCATGAATTCCTGAAACAGAAGGCCAAGTATCATAAATAAGATTTGAAAGGGAAAAAAAAAAGTGCTGCAAAATCATTACCAGGGAAAACCCTTCATAAGACAAACCTCAGAAATTCTATAAATAGTATACTATACAGGAAAGATAAAATTATAAATGACAATTTCTGATATCAACAATCACCATTCATTCAGGGGGAGCAGGGCGAACTAGGATTATAGATATATGATTTAAAGTTATAAGTTAAAACCTTATTTTAAAATATTAACCATAATCTGATGATTATCCACTTTTAAAAGATCAAATCTTACTGCTCATTCTAAAGAGATCCCTGAAATGTTAAAATCTGGATGCTTTGAAAAATCCCTGTCAAGCAAAAAGCAGGTAACATTACAAAATGTTTTATATATATATGAATGTTTTTATATATAATAACATTATGAACTGCATTAATAAAATGAACTGGATTAATCAGTAATTAGAGGCCAGAAATATTGGCATAATTAAACTCAGCTAAAAATAAGTAAGTCTTGCTAGCCAAAAGTCAACATGACCCTGAAAGTAGACAAAAAAAACCTCACATCACCAGGAATCTAAAGTAAATGAGAAAATATTAACTGAAAATAATTTCTAAGCATAATGTAAAGGGACTGTTTTTCTTCATAAGTTCCTTCATAAGCTACATAAGTTTCTTTAATGGTGATAATATGAAGACGTGAAATAGCTGCTGGTCAAATGTGCAAATGCCGAAAGTCAGTGATACAAGTCACAATTACAAAGATGACGACATGCTACTTTGTCAAATTGATAAAAATAATTTTTTCTTGACCCAGAAAGTTTACTCAAAGTATATTCCATGACTTAGTACATTACTTTCCATTTAATAGTCCTTTAAAAGAACTCCACATATCTGCAATGTTATCAGAAAAGGAGAGCTGTCCCTGCTTTGAGAATTCTTCCTCCACCATCAGCACAGATCAAGGTTTGAGCTGCTGGGAAGAAGCTCTGCAGAGAGCTCCTTCCTGGATATTCTGCCGAGAGTCTACCTGGGTATCCTGGTGGACAGCAGCATTAAAGAGTATGGTCAGCAGCCCGAGGGAGTTAAACCTCCTACTCCTAGTATGCCCTGGTGAGGATACACATGAAGTACTGTTCCACTTCTGGGCTCATCAGTTCAAGAGGCACACGGAACTTTTAGACAGAGTCCAGTGGAGAGCCACAAAGATGATTAGGGGCTAGGAGCATCTCCCTTATGAGGAAAGGCTGAGAGACCTGGGATTGTTAGGCTGGAGAACAGGAGACTGAAGGGGAATCTTATCAATGCTTGTAAATATTTAATAGGACAGAGCTAAGTGGATGGGGCCAGACTCTTTTCAGTGGTGCCCAGTGACAGGACAAGGAGCACAAACTGGAACCCAGGAAGTTCTACCTGAACATAAGAAAAAACTACTGTGAGAGAGACAGAACAGGCTGCCTGGAGAAGTTGTGGAGTCTCCTTCTCCAGACTAAGTAAAAACCCACCAGGATTCTTTCCTGTGTATCTACTCTGGGGAATCTGCTTTGGCAAGGGGGTTGAAACTAGGTGACCTCCAGATCATCCCTGGGATTCTATGGTTCGGTGATTCCTCGAAAGTTTTTGTAATTGCATAACATTACCAAGTTCTACTGATGTTGATGTAGAGGTCTGCCAAGTATATTTTACCTACAATTATTGTTTACCTCTCAGAACTACATTTGCCAGGACTGAGACACTAGTTAACGGTGAGGACAGCTCTAGTAAACATTCGAGTTCTCTCTCCTCTTTAATGCCTGCAGAGCAATTCTATGTCAAAAATAATGTTATGAACTTCATTTCCAACTGGAGAACTGTTCTGCAGTAAACAAGTAGTACTTTCCTTCATTTAGTGTGCACCTTTAAAGACACTTGTCAACAGTCTTCAAGAAAAACTCAGTTTCTTTCTGAGCTTCAGTTAATTAGCTTGGGTTTTGCTACGATAACAAAATAACTTTATACCTCATTTAAAATCAACATAATGTTTAAGTATTTGTTTGGCTTGGCCTTAGAGTTGGAGCGGTATTAAAAATACTTGTAATATTACAATGGAACTGTTGCATCTGGGATCCCTCTATAAAGAACAAGAAAGACAAGTCTCTAATTAGATACTTTCAAATCTTTTCCAAACAGATGGAAGTTACAGAGCAGATTAAATCTGCACAGACTATTTTCCAAATAGCCTTTGCTTCTTGCACCTAGATGTTAATGCTTCTCAGCGTGCTGCTGATTTCAATTGGATGCTGTCTCAAACAACAAAATATGCTCCAGAAAAGGCTCAGTACATATCAACCTATCTAGATACAGGAAAAATCCATATACTACTACCTTTTTTTTTTAATAAACAAATTAAAAAAAAATTAAGTACTTACAGCTGGTGGACTTTTGCTCTTTTCGATGTAAGTGAAGAGTTCATACAAGACCACACCAAAACTCCATACATCTGAGGCCACAGAAAATTTGCTCTCTGTCAGAGACTCTGGAGCATACCTGTAACACATGTTAAAAATAATACTGTTCTGTATCACTTGCATCTTTCCAGTTTTGAATGCATTTGAATAGGACTCTTTTTTTCACGATTAAAGTACCTTTTGTTCATAGGCATTACCTTCACTACTAAAAGTGAACAAGTATACTGATAATAGTGATTAACTGGTACTGAAGAACTGGTATTTTTCCTGTGTGTAATGAGAGTAGACAAGATTCTGATGCGGTAAGGACTGGAAATAAAGACAATTATAACCAATAAGTATCTTTCCATCACTTTCAGTAAGCTTCAAATTGTGTCCCATGCATTTTTGGACTCAATTTTTTCAAATCAACATGTACTATTAATGCTATTTTATATTATTTTATTTATCCCTTAAGTATTACATTTTAAGGTCAACTACTGCAGCTATATACACTAAAATCACAAGTATGAAATGGCATTATGAATACACAGAAGTACGTACTCCAAATGCAGCTGTATTAGGTTTACCTATCAAGTTTTTAGTAGCAAGAGGCTGCAGGGGAGCCTCTGTGAGCAGGGCCCAGCAGCTGCCGCATGGCAGATCAGAGCCAACTTGAGTTAGCTGCTCCAACAAGAACCTGCCACTGCTGGAGCTGAGCTGTGAGCAATACTGAATGTGCCCCTGGGAGAGTAGATTTACCAGAAAAACTGCTGCACAACAGCAGCTGGGTGAGGGGAACGAAAAAAAGCTGAGAGAAGTAGCCCTGCATAACCCAAAGTACAGAAGGATGGGAAGTGCTCCAGGTGTGGAGGAGAAGTTCCAGGAAGCTCAGGATCAGCCCATGGTGGAGTAGGCTGTCCTCCTGCAGCCCCTGGGCACCATGCAGAGCAGATATCCATATGCAACAACGGAAGAGCTGATGGTGTAGCAGTGGATGTGACTGAAGAAGGCTGAAGCTCATGGAGAGCCCCTGAAGAAGCAGCCCCAGGCCATTGCTGCAGCCCATGGAGAGGAGCCCATGGTGGGGCAGGAGGGCTGGGGGAGCTGCCACCTGTAGGGACCTGAACTCAAACAGCCCACTCCTACAGGATGTGCCCCATGGTTCATTTACTTTAACATTCAACCTAATACTTTATCTCTGCTAGCTGCTCTGTGTGATTTAACTCCACTTGACCCAACAGTTCTCAACTAGAAGATACATATTTGTGCTTAAGCATCCAAAACTTAAAGGAGCCCACTCCCCAGTAAGCTTTCTAGATTTCTTTCATCTCTGAATACATTCCCTGTGGCACTAGTTAATTATTTCTTCAGATTTTTTTTTTTGTGAAAATATGCATAAAGTTAGGAATTATCAACACTGTCTTGTAAAAGCAAGTATCATGCATATGACTTTCACAGTGCTTTAAAAACAGACATGGAAATTACATTTCATAATTCCACAATATGCAAAACAGTTGTCTGAAACAAAAAAACTGAAAACATGTCATGATTTCATATACTAAGAGAAGACTTACCAAAATATAGGGCTTTCACCAGGTTCTTTCACTTTGTAGTACTCCTTATCTTGTGGCAAGACTTTAGTCAATCCAAAATCTCCAATTTTAACTCTGTTCTCATTCTCCACTAAGATATTTCTTGTTGCTAAATCGCGGTGAACATATCTTTTTGTACCCAGATACTCCATGCCCTAAAGCATAATGTTCACAAACACAAAATAAAATTATTTTAAGTGGTGACACTATCTCTAAAAGGATGAATCAAGCTCAAAGTTAAAACCTAAGAGAATGTACAAAAATCAGAGTACTTGAATATTTGCTTTCTTTATTAAGTTAATCTTTCCAAACGCAAGGACTCTCCTTAACTAAAGGCAGCTAGACAGAGAACCTTTCTCAGCCAAGTGTTTTATGATTATGTAGCTAGGTGGCTGTTACAGCACTTTTCCATACCCAAGTGCAGTTTCCCAGTACTAGGCAAAAATAAACAAAGTCTGGGCTAAGCTACACAATGCAGATCAACAGAACAGGACAGAAGCCTGTCCTTTCATTAGCTGTTTGAATTAACCTTCCTTCCAGACATTTTTCACATCTGCTTTCCTAATTATAAGGTAAAGTTTGATAAGACAAGTCCTTGAATGTGACATCTATTATCTGCCTGTATTCATATTTGTAAATCTTCTCTTTTGTATTGACTGTTACATTCTATCACAGCTCTCCTTTTACTGTATTTTGTGTAATGGCAACTCATGGCAAAGATGATCTGCAGTTGTAATATTTGGCTGCTGTTGTTGATCCCTTCTTACCAGTACATACTGTTTTTGCAATTAATTGAATGGAGAAGCCAATGTGTGAAGAGACAATCAAGCGAAGCTATAACAGCATTAAAAAAAAATCTTGCTTACACAGCAATAAATGCTGAACAGAAGCTGACAACATGGTACTAACGGATTCTTGATTCTCATACATGAAAGGAAACACAAAGTGGGCTGTCAGTTTCACAGTTTCATAAAGAAGCATGGTGCTCCAACACAATAGAAAAAGCAATAAATAAATTAACTGATTTGGGGCATCAACGTTATATTTTTAATGCCAAAAAGATCTCTTTTCCCATTTTAAGTGAGAAACCTCTGAAGAAGTGTAACTTAGAAGTCTAACCTCCCTTTCAGTCTCTTGCTACCTCCCTGTACCATTAGATGGCAATGCTGTATATTCAGAACATCCCACTACGAAACTGTTTAAAACAGACCTCTTCTCCATTACCTAGTTACCAGTTGCTACCCTGAAAAATACTAGTATTAAATACTGTACTGAATGGTACAGTATTTATGGTGACAAAACAGGGCTCACAACAGATGAGCCCAGGGGAGCAACGCTTGAGCTGGGGGTGAGGCAGATGACTCAGCTGCAGTGTGTCTACACCAATGCACACAGCATGGGCAACAAGCAGGAGCTGGAAGCGATTGTGTGTTGGGCTAACAATGATCTAGCTGCTATTACTGAATCGTGGTGGGACCACTCCCATGACTGCAGTGCTGTGGTGGATGGCTACAAGCTCTTCAGAAGGGATAGACAAAGAAGGAATGGTGGTGGTGTGGTCCTTTATATTAAAGACTGTTTTGATATTGAAGAGCTTGGGGTTGGGAATGATGAAGTTGAGTGTCTATGGGTAAAGATCAGGGGCAAGGCCTGTAGGGGCACCATCTTGGTGGGTTCTGCTATAGATCACCTAATCAGGATGAAGAGATGGACAAGACATTCTATGAGCAGCTTGAGGAAGTCACGCGATTGCCAGCACTCGTTCTTGTGGGATACTTCAACTTTCCTGATATATGTTGGAAATATAATACAGCACAGAGGAAGCAGTTCAAGAGGTTTCTAGAGTGTGTGGAAGATAGTTTCCTTACGCAGCTGGTATGAGAGCCTACCAGGAGTGGTGCCCTGCTGGACATGCTTTTCACTACCAGAGAAGGACTGGTGGGAGATGTGAAGGCTGGGAACTGTCTTGGGCAGAGCAACCATGAAACTGTAGAATTCTCTATTCTTGAAAATGTCAGAAAAGTGACTGTCAAAACTGCCATCATGAACTTCCAAACGGCAGACTTTGACCTGTTCAGGATGCTTGTAGCACAGGTCCCTTGGGAACTGCTCCTTAAGGATAAAGTGGTCCAGGAAGCCTGGACACTCCTCAAGATGGAAATCTCAAAGGCACAAGAACAGGCTAACCCTGAAAGGTGTAAGGCAAGCCCCATAGGGGAAGAAGAGCAGTGTGGATGAACTGTGAACTATTATTGAGAGTCCGGAAGAAAAAGAGAGTCTATGTCCTCTGGAAGAAGGGACAAGCTTCTTGGGGAGATAACAAGGAAGTTGCTGATGTATGCAGGGAGGAAGTTAGGAAGGCAAAAGCCCAACTGAACTCAGATTGACCACTGCAGTAGAAGAGAATAAGAAATCCTTTTACAAATATATCAGTGGTAAGAGAAGAACCAAGGAGAATTTCCATCCTTTACTTGATGCAGCAGGGAATGTGACTACTGAGGATAAGGAGCTCTATTCACCAGATGAAAGCCTGATTGCCTAGAGAAGATCCCAGATCTTGAAGAGACTTAAACTCTCCTGCCTCATTCTTGTCAGGCTTTTACTACAGATACCATACACACAAAATGCCCTGAATGTTGAAGGCACAAGTCTACTAGACGTAATAAGATGCAATGGCTACGTACTCTGAAGAATACCCATTAAGTAACCTACCGTTTCCTTGTTTGATATTGAAATCATGCAGAGGAAATTTAAAATATTAAAATATTAAAATACGTCTTAGGACAAGAGGGGAGTGTGCGTGTGTCCATTTGCCTATCTTTTTTTTCTTTTTTTTTCTTTAAGGGTAAATAAACATGCAGTGAAATCTGAAGCATTCATAGTTTCTTATATTTCAAACACAACAATAGCATAAATCTAAGGCAGGCATACTTCCTCCTTCTGAGGTAGTAAGACATAAGGTAATAAGAAGATTAGATTCCTGTCTCCCTTTTCAGAATTTATGAAATATTTTCACTGCCAGCCGGTGAGACTGAATTATTACAGCTTTGGGCACTTTTACAGCCTCTAGGGCCTTCACACAGAAATCAGGTATCTTCCTTCCACTAGATCAAAACGCCAATATTACTTACATCTTAAAGTTGTCAAATATGTGAACACTGTTAGAGTGACTTTCAGAGATGAATATGTAAGTCTATACAAGAAATATCAGTTATGGTATCCCATGAACGGTTTGCCTGAATGAGTATACTAAATCCTTCAAAATTTTAGTCCAGCTTTCATTAGAGGAAAAAGAGGTTTTAATTCTTCTGAATAAGTCTATATACCTCATAAATACAAATGACTCTCAAAGTACAATTCCCCCTCAATCAGTAGATACATCAGTGTCAGCATCCTGCATTAAGGATTACAAAGATATTCAGAATTTTGTCAAGTTCCTAAATGTATGAATACAGCTTACTACCTCTTTTAGTGTTATCTTCTACTAGCTACATACTAGCTACTAGTATGAAATACATACCAAAACAACTAATTTCTGAACAAAATGAGCAGATGCAAATTTGTCAAAAAATATAAGTCATCTGAAAACTCTCTTACCTTGCATATCTGAGATGCATATAGCAAAAGCTTTTTGTGGTCCAACCTCTCTTTGTGTTTCTGCAAATAATCTCGTAAACTTCCATACGGTAGATATTCCATAATTAATCTCAGATTCCTACGACCTTTTACAACAACAAATAAAATATTTCATGTCACTTTTCAATGCAAAGTTTTGAAACAGGTATTTACAAGTGAATAGAAGTAATAGGAAGGTCTCAGTAACAAAAATGTATTTTATTGTATGCTCATTAGTATGAGATTTTTCATGTTATTTGCATTTGTTACAGAAATGCCATTTATTTAAACATGACCACAATGTGTATATGCTTAATATTCATCATCTCATAAATACTACTATTGTTAAAAGTAAAGCACAAGTGCCACACATGTATACCTGTGTTTACATAATTCCTCCTTTTTGCTGAGGTAAAACAGTGACAATTGACATCAACTGGTTAGCAGTTTTACAATCTTCAAAACTCCGTCTGATTTTGAACACTTTTCTTTTTTAATCAGTAAGATCTTGCACAAAACTTGTGCCTTCACTCAATTTCAACATCATTGGCAATTCATTCAAATACATATGTTTCTGGAAATTTCTCCTTCCTAGCAGTTTATTATATAGTTGCACAAGAAGTGGTATTATCCACCCTCAGACATCACATTAAAGGAAAAATAAGAACAGTTTAAAAAAAATGGTTTCATCTTCCTACTTAACTCTAAATTCATTGCTTTAAAGATAAAGCAACCGGGTAACCAGTCAAAACAGGTTGTTCTTTAAAAATCATACAAATTATGCCATGAGCTGACTGAAAAAAGAAAATTCATCTTACAATGAGAACAATGATAACAGACTTTACTTCCTTTGGAAAAGTCACTAGGCAATGGCTTTTGTAAACATTTCTCTGAATTTCTTGCAGTATACATGCTTAGTTATGCAACTTAAGGTGTATTCAACATAGCACATACCTGCACTGTAGCATACTCCTTTGTATTTAACAATGTTATCATGCTGCAGAGATTTAAGTATTTCAATTTCCCTTTCGAAGTCCCTAAGGTGCTCTTCTGTACTGTGTTGCAGCTTTTTCACAGCCACCACCTCCCCAGTATTATCCTGTAGGGGGTCATACCGGCACATCTCAACACTGCCAAAGTTTCCCTAGATCATAAACAGAAATACTTGAATTAAAAAATTAGTCCACATTATCCTCTCTTTCTCAGTGTTTGTCTATAAATACCTCAGTGCTCACTGTATAACATTGAAATGATATACTAAGTTTTATGTAACATTTATTATGTTATTATTTATATAATAATTAAGTGAAACATCACAAAACCACCCGGAAAGAAGTTAAGAGTAAAGGATCACAGTGACATTTCTGCAGCAGTTGTCTGCGAGAAACATGCTCTATGAAAGTATGTGAACAGCACTGGAAAAAAAAGGAGGGCAAGGAGAGGAGGGTGATATCTATTCATTTTCTCCTCTTTCTTCACAAATTTCTGGTTATACTCTTATAATGCCTGCTAGGATACCTCTTCTCCTGCATTTGTAGGAAACTACACATTAAGGCTCCTTCTGGTTCATGGTTCTCTGTTTTTCAATAGTTCTTCCATTCTGTTCTACTTTCTTCTTCTCTACTCTCTATCTTCCTTTTTGCAGTCATCACCAGCAACTCTGTTCCTTTCCCTACACTAAACTATTGTTTATAGCCATCACCTACAAATAGAAGCAATTCTGCCATGTTGCTTTCAGGTTTTGTCACTAGTAGAGACAAGTGGACCTGTAGCTACATGTCAATAACCAATATAAAAAGTGAGAAACCATTCAGGAATAATGATACTTAGTGTGACTGACAGAACTTCACTGAAGTCATCTGCCTGTGCATGTTTTCCACAGCCAAGTTGCAATGACTTGCTTAGTAGTTTTGCAATTGCTGATTTCTAAAGCTTAAAAAGTATGAGACCCACAGATATCTCAAAGACATTACTTAGTTTTGGGCGCTTGTATTCAGACTTTCCAGCATATGCATATAAAAAACCCAACCACCTCCTGGTTTCTATACAAGATTGCTCTGGAACAACTGTAAATGAATCCCAAGTATAAAAACAAACAAAAAATTAAGCATAAAATGTAGCTCTGCATTGGAAATATTAAGCCTTTCCTCGTGACTGGATTCAACGTAGAAATCAGCTATCTTTCTACTGTCTAAAAACATCAAACAAGTTCCTTTCAGATCTTTTTTTCCACTGTGCTCAGTTACAACTTGAATTACTCGTTTCTGTAACAGAAGCATCCAATGTTACTAATGTATATAGGGTCATTAGAAGATAATTGAAAAAGGTTGCTATTTCTTAAGCAATTAGAGATTTTCCAAATATACTACCTTGCCAAGTTGCTGTAAAAACTTAAGATGTCTTTCTTCAAATTGTGTTGGGTCCCGATCTTCAAAGGCCCCAGAAAATCCAAGAGCTCCAGTTCGTATATTTGGCAACATATCATTTTCTGTCAATAACTCATAATCTGAAGTGTAGGAGGAAGAGAAAAAGAATGAAGAAAAGAGAAGCAAATAGGAGAATGAAATAAACTTATCACAATGCATCTTTTACCTTTGCTAGGCATGCTCTGAGCATAGTAGAATATTAACAATCTCCTTTATTTCTACACAGTAATTTGCAGTCATGAGGACGAGATATTACCAAACAGTCAAGTAACTTGACTCATAACAAGTCTCGCTGTAATTTCCAAATACACTTTTTTTTTTTTTAAGCTCTAATGAACTTAAATTCAGCAGCTATTGTGCAACAAATCTGTTATTACAGAGAGGAGAAATTAAAACTTCACAAGGACTTGTGAAAATATGCGTCTTCCACTTAGTAAAATAACTCTTACTTATCAGAGATATGTAAGACATTTGCAAATACATGTGGCTAAGAGACTAGAACATTTAAGATAGATTTTGAATGATTAATCATCATTCAAAATGTTATTTTTATTTCACACTATACTCACTATATACTCTCTATTAGAACAAACTAAACAGCAGTAATGTTATATTCTATAGAGTCGGAGAGTCGTTGTAGGCCAAAATACTGAAATGGAAGGCACCATAAGAAGTGTTTCCAGCAGAAACTAGGATTTTTTCTATCCAATGCTATCCTTTCATTCCACAGACTCAGACTCACCAGGAGTGAACAAACTATTCAAGTCACGTATAATTGCCCTAAATGACGGCCTGAAATCTGGCTCATAATCCATACAGTTGTTTATAAGGTTTGCTAGCTCTGTCCAGTTGGGGGCAGGAAGCTGGTGTCTATCTTCATAGAACTGTAGTTTCTGGAATAGAAGGGCAAAAAGTCTTTTTACCGCACAACCATGAAGAACTGCAATAGCCATGATATTCTGACTAGAGCAGCAAAAAAATACAGCTCTCAACCTAGGTTTATCACCTCACCAATGTGCACATCTGACCAATAGACTGGCTATTTAGAAAGACTAGCATAATTTAGAGAAATCAGTTGAGAAACTCCAAGGCAGTTACTGATGGAAGATAAGAAAACAGAGGAAGATGGTGTCTCTCCTTTGTCCGTAATCTCATTAAACCTAATTGGGTTAAATCCAGCAGAAACTTTTATCCATTTGTGAGCTGAGTGAGCTTTGCTAGATGCAAAAAATTTCACTGGCACTGGAAAAGAATGTGGGTTAGTAGAAGAGATAAGGGCATCATCGGAAAAACACAGACATCTAAAAGCTAGGTCTAAAGAATGAGGCTTTGGTAAAAAAAAACAGTTTTTATAATAATAATAATCCTACAAATCACTACAGAAAACGGTAACTTCTGTTCACTTCCAAATAAAAATTAAAAATATAAGAAATAATATTTTTGCGGAATATATTTCTGCTCAACACTGCATCCCTTGCTGAGCCAACATTAATATTTCTGGTTTAAATAAAATAGAATTTTCAGCAACACACACCATCTTACAAGGTTTTAGGTATTCAATTACAGTGTAACTAGAATTATGCCAAACAAAGGTCATGCACATTGTTAGGAATGCTTTTTGTATTAAGTGAGATAAGGTTATAACAAAAGAAAAGAAGTGTGGGCAAGATAATCCTGGAACAACTGGACTTCGTCCCAATAAAAATAAAAAAAATTAACAACAAAAATAATCCTTAAATCATCTCTTATGATCATTATCTATCAGACAACACGTGATGTTGCTTATGGTGGTTATGGGCCACACCATTTTGAATGCTGATTAGTTACAATAGCAGACATCTTAAGGTATCTGAAGAACTGTCACTACTGCAGATCCAGTGACACTTACTCTTGAAGAATCGAGAGCACTCAGTGGTTTGTCTCCTCCACTGCAGATTTCCCATAAGGTGGTACCAAAACTCCACTTATCTGTAGCTAGGCTTAGTTGTCTGGGGTTCTCAATACATTCAGGCGGAACCCATGGTATTCTCTCAAGAAGAACTGTGCAGTGATGCAGAGAAAACATTATGTTAAAATCAGTAATAAGACCAGAAAATTCTAAAATGCATTTGATTCAGTAAAAATGGTTTTAGTATACACAAGTATTTTATTCTGTATAACTTGTTTTTAATATCTTTCTAAGTTTTTGTTCTTTTCTTGAAACTACAGAATATCTACAGAAGTAATACTTTTGAATCAGAAACACTAATGAATAACTATGAATTAAGTACTACAAAAGTAATACTTACAAATACTTAGGAAAACATATGTTCATAAGATCATTAGCCCAGCAGCTATCTGCAGACTAATGGCACTTCATAGAATACTAATAGTGAAAAGCATTTGTTTAAAATGAGAATCACAGAAAATACTCATACAGTGGATAATTGTGACTTTTTTTCCCCTGTAGTTATTTTATGAAAATGAGGATGCACTCAAAACTGCTGACTAGGACTACAGGGATTATTTTAAAGTGGCAAAAGAATGAAGTGGCTTACTAAAACAAAATTAATAAGATGGTGGCAAGAAAAAAAAAATCTTGATTTTCAAGTCAGAAGCATTAAAAAAGAAAGCTGACACAGTGACTTACTATCTCTTGGCAAAACTGTGATACTGATGCCAGGGTCACTTAGTTTTATAAAAGGAAGGTTTCCAGACTTTCTGTCCTCCTCCCTGATAAGCAAGATGTTCTTTGCACAGACATTCCCATGAACAAGGCCTTTATCCTCCTGATAAACAGAAAGGCGTCTTTTACAAACGGACAAAAAAAACTTTATGATTGAACAGATATTTAAAAAAAAAAAAAACACACTTCACAGCATAAAGGGAAAAAAAGAAAATAATGATCAGAGATAAGGTTGACCAAATCTCAGACATCTTATCAGTTCCTTTCAGTTAAGTTTTTCTACACAAATTTTCATTCATTTTGATCATCTACATGTTTCTGAGTTTATCTGAAGTATGTTAACTTAAATGAATAGGTTCATCAACACATTTAAAATGAAAACAAGAACGGTCAAACTCTGTCAAAAGGAAAATTTCAAGGAAAGAATGAAAAATCTACTATATTTTATGTAAGATACAAAGGTCTGACTTCAGCATTCAGTCAACATCTTATTTTCACACTCTACACTTAGTTTCAAGAGGTAGGATAACAGCTCAGTCACTCTACATGCATTAACCTGAAACACTTTAACTCAACCATTAACAAAAATGAAGGATAAACTACCTACCAGGAAATGCATGGCTAATGCCAACTGTTTGGCAACTTCCAGCTTCCACAAGATATTAATAACGTTTTTGTTCTTTTTCAAATACGTGTCCAAAGATCCAAATTTCACATACTCTTGTACAAGGATATCTGATTTAAAATGTTAAAAGTGTAACAATTAAAACCAACAAATAAACGGAACTTCAAGGCAGACATTACCATAACATTACCCATCTCCTTCTGCACTACCCACTGACTAACTATGAATTCAAATCTATATGACATCTTAATATTGTCACAAATACTTCATGTAATTTACATTTCTTCAGGGTGTGAAAGTCTGCCTAATTTCCACTCGAATGCAAAATTACAAGACTAAATATTTATTTCACAAATCAGGTTTCCACCTTAGGAAATCCAGTAAGCATTCCTTCCACCCTCACTCCAAAGACACAATAAATAATGTAGCTTCTGATAAGCATAGTACTGTCTAGTAACATGAATGCAGTAAGTCAAATAACGGCTGTTTCAAGTTATTCACTTTTTAGTTGTTTATAATCCACAATTTTACTGGAAAATAAGACACCATATGAAAAAAACATTTCTTGAAAACAGATGAATAAAAATTTACAATACAAACATTTGCATGTATGTATGACATATGTCTCCACACGGTCATACAGAGAGCAACCCATGAAACAAGATCCATTTCACAGTACTGCACAATCTGTTCAATAAAAAAAAATTAAATTGCAGTGCTGAAATCCTGTCTTCAGCTAAAGACACAATGTAATAGTGCGTTGGAAGGGACCTACAGAGATTTTTGAATTTAACTGCCTGATGATATCAGGGCTATCCAGAAGTTAAAGCATATTACTGAAGGCACCATCCAAAAGCCTCCCCTCTAGGAACTGTGTTCCAGTGTTTGACCACCTTCATGTAAAATTTATTTACTGTGATGTCCAGTGTGAACCTTGTCTTGGCAGCTTTAATCCATTCCTGTCTGCTCTGACACCAGCTCCCAGAGAGAAGAGCCCAAAACCTCCCTTCTCCTCTCCCCGCCGCTCAGGAAGGTGTAGAAAGTATGTTCACATCGTAGTGCTTTTTACACTCTGAACACACTGAAAACTACCAGTTTTATATTTGTCTAATGGAAATAAACTAATTTTTATAACATTTTATAGAAACCAAACTTTTTTAAAATAACAATTATATGAAGCAATTGTTCTGAAGTATGTACATCAAATGTCTAATGCAGGGAAAAACATAACACTTCTTCCCATTTCTTACTAACACATTGTAAGCCTCACCTTACAGAGACTACAGAGGCTGACTGTGATCTAAGGGAGAAATAACACCCATGCTTAGATAACTAGGAAGTTATTATTTCCATGTTTTAAAATGATACACTCTATCTGGAATTGTATATATATATCTCTATGCATGATAACATGAATGAACTAGGAAAGGCAATTGTGGATGTATTTAAAATTGAAACTAGTACTATGAGCTCTAAGAGAAAAGAGTGTACTGCCTTCCCAACCTTGCAAGAAAAGCCACTCCCAATACAACCCTTCACCCCCCAGCCTTCCTTGCTTTGCAAATTCCATTTCTCTTAATGGAGGCCACAGTCTACACATTATACATTTACTACAGAAATGCCTCACTTTACTACAAGCAGTTCAGAAGAAGAAAAAAATGGTTTTAGTCCAAACTGACATTTCTGCCAAGGACTGAATTAAAATGAAAACTGGTGAAGTGGGGTCCAGTAATGCATATTCAAAGACAACACAAGAACTGGACAGCTATCCAAAATTAAGATTTCATTATGAGGTGCTATAATTATATATCAGGTGCTCTCAAAAACTTAATAAATAGTTTAGCTTACTGAGTTGTAATTGAGGAGCGAGTTCCCACTCTCCCACCTTTTCAAAAAACTCTAATGGCAGCTGCATATAATTAGTGAAAAAGATACTTACTCTCCTCTCCACATACACAGACTCCATAATTTAATACCAAATGTTTGTAAGAAAGCTGGCTCATCATACTTGCTGCCTCAAAGAAGGACTTTGAGAAAGAGAGAGCAAGAGAACAGATTAGTGAAAGAAAAACTGTGACATTATTTATAGGAAAAAATGCATATGGTTTAAATATATATATATATATTTTAAACAGTTCATCTCCCGTCTCATTTCAAAGACTGTCTAAAATTTCATGTTATTCATTTGTGGATGTTATTTGTTTTGGTTTGTATTTTTTTAAAAACTTGATTTGCTATTATTGTGGGTTTTGTTTGGTTAAAAAACAATCCACACTCTAGAAGAGTTAACAGCTTCTTTTCCCACAGGCAGATATATCTCCACATCTTAAAGAGAATCTTTTCTTCTACATCAGTTAAGTAAACAATGAGCAAATTCACGATGCACTATTCAGTTTCCAATTTATTTCTTCATAGAACATTATTAAGTTGAAAGACAAGAACTATTACATCCCTCATCCAGTACTGTGAGACCTTACCTGACCTTGTTAGCAAATTTTCAAATGCTTTTATCTCTTTAGTCATTTTTTATTCTTTTCAGTGTTATCTCCAACTATGCTTCCTTGTGTACAGATTGTTTCCCCAATGAGATAAGGTTAAAATTAGCATATTTTTCTTCAGTGGTCGTTTACATTTCTTTATTCTTAAGAGTTCCTTTAACAATTTATTTTCATCCTATTTTAAAATGATCGCATATTATCCAACTTCTTAGAATTAAAATATATGTTATTTTTATTATCATTTTTACTTTCATATTTTCAAAGTGTATGTCTACGTTGCTTTTGACACTAGCTCTTGGAATTTTCTTCTCCTTTTCTTTAATTAACATTTTAATATAGTTATGTCCTAGGCAGCTGAAAAGTTCACTGAATAAGAGACTGGTTCTCCTGGCTTACTGCAAATGCTGTTAGCTTAATTAGGAATTTGAAACAACTATATAATCAGAATACACAATAAACAGACATATAAAGTTGCACTGAAATACTAAGAAATAGCACATCTTAATTTTTTTAAATTAAATTCTCACATATGCATTCTTGAGCTTAGTTACATTACCATTGTATTGCTTTCTGCAAAAGGGTATTTCAGGTCTGCTCACAGATTCACTCAAACATTAGAAGACTAATCAAATATGGATGATTCTACATATGGCAAGTGTTCCTCATATTTCTGATTTTTTTTTTTTTTTTTAATGGCCTGATGTGAAATATTTATTCTACTGGAGAACTAGTTAGATTCCAAAGGAAAAAAAAAAAAGAAAGAAAGAAAACAGTCAACAAAAGGAAATTTTCCCCTAAGAGTTGGTACCTCACACGTAGGTAATAAGTTTACTGATACAGGTTTGGGGCCAAACTGTTTCTCCTGTGCTACCTGTGTAGTACAAACAAACCACTTTTTTTTTGGTTCTCTGTGGTAGCTGGTAGTGGGGAGAAAGGAAATGAGCTATACAGATGAAATTCATAGAGCTAGTTTCAAACCCATTTTTCCCAATTTCACAAGGCCAAGAATGAGCTCTATTCAACAACCATTCCTCTATCATACAACAAATGCAGCAAGTGGTTTACTGTAAGAAAAGTAATATGGGTTAAACAAGTACACTGCAGTTGACAATCATACCAACCTCAGAGTAGTTTCTATGAACTTTATCCAAAACCTTTAAAAGAACTTCAGTTTGGTGAAGCTGGCCATAGTCTCCCACTTCTTTCCTTATACCTTTGAAAATCTTTGTAAATGTGCCCTGCCCAAGACTCTCTTCCTAAAAAGACAAAAAGCAGGAAAGGGAAAATGAGAAATCACTACTTGTTTGTCAAAGACAGACAACTTCCACCATAAATAGTGCATATGTGTGAAACTTTTCAGCTACTCTACCTCCAGAGTCAAAGCAACTATACCATGAACATGTTAAATCCTTGCTATTTAAAAAAAAAAAAACTACTGACTTGTCAACGATCTTGGGTAAAAAATTGTTGAAAGAACCACAGAGTTTTTATCTAGTACATACTTTACCAACAATTTGCAATGAAAGAAACAACTAATGGACTTACAAAAATCAAGTCCTCATTCCGGATTTTGTGAAAGACCATCTGGCTGACATTGTGCCTCTGCAATGTTGGTGATGAAGGTACATCAGAGACACTATTGCTTCTGAAGACAAGGAGGTTTGATTTATCTGGGAGAAGAAAGAAGAAAAGTTAACCCGGTAAAATATAAAAATCACATATGCAGAAGCTGTAAACCCAGCAAAAAGGCAACATCAACCTGAGACCAATTCATTTTAAAAGCTATTGAGTGTCTTGGTAAATAACTTTTTCTGATTAGCAAAAACTGTTTTTGCTGCTTCTCCTATTTCTACTGTTTCTGTACTGCAGTGTTTCTTAAGTACACCTACTTTCAACAAACATTCTGACACTAACTCCAGCCTCCTTTAATATTTTAATTTCTACTATATTTGTAATAACAAGCAGTGGGGGAAAGACGGCAAATAACTAATCTTCTTTACAGAAGCACTTCATAATGTGAAGACTTGCCTATCTTTTTGACACCTCTCTAAAGATTTTGAATATTTTTGCCCTAGAAGCACTTTAGTAATCCTCACTGCCTTATTATCACTAGAGATGTGTACAGCAGATGCATTAGTGAAACCAAAGCTGATAGGTATGTATTTGTGGGTATATCTGTGCAGGTATGTGTGATTATTTCAAAATTTATACTTCTGATGCATACAACACATTTGTGTTTGACTTCATCCAGTTATGCAGTTATTCTCTGTGATGCCCGTATGCATTTATTTATCAAATCTTTTCTCAGCTTTTGACTGCATTGACTTTTTGGCTAATTTCTATAATTCATGAAAGAAGTAGAAGCCAAATATTGTTTTTGCTTAATCAGAGACTAGGAGAGCAACAAAGACTTACTAATACTAACCATAAGTAGTATCATAATAAAAATGGCAGACAGTCATTATCGTAATTCATACTGGAGAAACATACTACAAGACTTAGGGAGAACCTTTTACATGTATTGAAGGAAAAAAAAACTTCTTTGGCCAGGGGCTTTATTCCACATGTAAAGAGGTGTGGAAATCATACTGTAAACCTTGGTAGGTTTACAGTCAGCAATCACTGAGAGAAATTCACTGGTAATCTGGCATTATTAGTTATATTGCTTAAAGAACTATCCACAGAGAGAAATGAAACATTTAGTAGGTCTTTTCTTTTAAATATATGAAAATATCTGATTGAAGAATAAATGCGTCTGCATAACTTCCACCATAATTAAGAATACAGTTTCAGTTCTAACAATGAAAGCGTGATGGCTATCAATGCTGTCTAGAAGGCCACGTCAAAGTAAAAACTGGCAGTCAGTAGAAATGAAGGCTGTGACCAAGAGGATGAACAGGTAGGTGGAATGAAAAGAACTCACATAATATGTGTACATAACTACCTGAGAGCCATTTACTTTCTTGTTTTACTTTTAAATCTTTATAAGTAGTAAACATTCTTGTTTAGAAATAAACTACCCTTTCTTACCTTTTGGTTTTGGAGGACAGCACTTGATGAACTGGAAAATTATGCTGTCTGAGCGGACAGTTTCTGTCTGATAACAAGTCAATAGATCTTTAAGGTTACCAAAACTTCGCTTGGTTCCACTAAGATTATATTCCCCGTTCTCGTTCTTCGTAATTAAGCAGTGTTTATAGTCAGTGGCATTCTCACGCTGCAGATATTTTTTCCAATGGCAAAAGAAGATTAAGCTATTAAAAAAATTAAATGGACAGCAGTATCCTAAAGAACCCACCCTTCAGTAAAACATTACCATAATTTGTTATTTTGTTACTCACAGTGTAACAACAGTGATTCTGAGAGGAAAGACCAAAAAACCCAAAAAACCCACAACCAAGATTCTACCTCCACCCCTGAAATTAGTATGCTGGCACTAAGTTGAGCAAACATTAACAAATCTCCAAATATCAGCCTGAGAAAACAAAGAATCCTAGGAAAGATCCTTCGTATCTTCAGATCTAGGCATGAAAGTTCCTTCACTGTTACATGGTTACAGCCATAGCCCAAAAGCTAAAACTCCTTCATTTTGCCAATTATTTGGAGATCTAAGAAGTATTTCTGATTTTCTGCAGTGTATAGCACGGTTCTAGGCAATTAATTCCTAGTACAGTAGGCTCTTAATATGCACTGAATTATTTTGATGAATCTTGAAAATATACCATTAGATGTTTATAATCAAGAGGAGTTCTTAATAATGCTTTCACAATCCTTCATATTAATGCTGTGAAAAACATTCCAACAAATTCCAATTCCGAAAAGTCTTTTAATAGCTTGCCCAGAAATAATTAGAACAAGAAAAACAAATGCGACTGGGTCAGTTAATGGCAAGTTTGACTCCCAGAATTTGACCCTAAACTTGCTCAGGGACTTACCCTTAGCCTAAAAAATCCTTAATACAGTTCACTGGCTAGACTTAAAATTTTACTAAAACTGGTTTTAAAAATGGCTCTTTATTTCTCCTCCCACAAATCAACACTATTTTATTGTTTTGAAACATGTACCTTCTTGTGGCAGTATTGATTAAATCGGATAGCTTGCTGCAAAATTAGTAAGAAAAGCAATGTATGCTACTTTCTCCAGTTACAAACACAAAGGTAGCTCTATTCATTTAATTAATAATAATCCCACCCTTGGAATAAGATCAATATTGGAACAAGATCATTTAATCATGTAACAGCACTTTAAGGTGCTGCATTATCACAAACTTCAATCTCATAGAACAGAAGAACATCTGGCTTTTCAGCAGCACGAGAATGGTAGGCATTGCAAGCGCAGCTTCTCAACTAGCTTGCAGCAGATACCCTGAGGACATATGCTGACATAACATGCGCCAGATAATCTGGCTGGATGAAGTACAACTCAAACCTATAAAAACTTATCAATGAGAGACAACCTCAGATCAATACAGGAATCAACTGCATACTCAGTAATTAAGTCCTACTGTGCCATAAACAACAGAAATCACCAAAAATCCCACACTACCACCCAAACAATTACAGTAGTTTGAACAGCCGCATTCCAAACCCCAAAACAAACTCTTTCCTCCACTTTTTTTGTTTTTGGGGCATATATTCTGTGCCAGTGATTCCTTATTATAAATTTATTTTGGTATGTTTCTCATATGACCCTGAGAGTAGGCCTATCTGAAACAAGTAGCTGTAGAATCAACAGACATCATACTAGCACTCTGAAAGGAAAATCCAGAATCATTTACTGAACTTCTCATGCACTTCATCACAACATAAAAGAAATTATAGAAGTACTGTCCATGCCAGAATACAAACCTCAATAGCAAATGTGAGGAAGTATTTTTTAAAATCTTTAGGACTGCAACGAAGAACGTAGAAGCCAGTCTGATTACCTGCCTTCTTCAGTTTATTGATAGCAAAGTCCATGCTATATAAAAAGAAAATGATTAATACTGCGTAATTTTAAAGAGCAAGACCAGATAGTGGCTTATGAGCATTATAATAAGATATCTAATACAACGACAACTCAAATTCTGAGTTTTAGACTCTCCTTTAAGGTAATTCACTTGTCTCTCTGTTTTCCAATAGTCACAGTGGCTGCTTGTGTACAAAAGCATGCAGTCATGATTCTTAACACTGTAAAAACTCAATGATGCATTTGATTAAACTTTGCAATCTAAAAAGACATTGCTTTGGGCTTATGATATGACTCTCAATTTCCATCACGGAAGAACCTGTTTGAGTGAAACTGTCTAATAAACAAGCTAAGATTAGAGAAGCATTTGTGTGCATGGAAAATGACTAATTTAGCTTGGGAAAGGGCTAATATGAAACAGGATTTGAAAGAAAGCGTCATTTGTTACTACAAGAACTAATCTCTCTTCAAACAAGTCATTGCTGACTATTTCTATCTATCTCAAGGAATTACAAAGAGAATGGTGTGGAATGTTCTGTATTTATAGTACATCATGCTAAAGAATTCTGTATTAAAAAAAAAAATCAATATATGGTACTAGTATAGGCCTGCAAGATACAAAAGACATGTTTTGAAATGCAAGTCTGTTCCTCTTTTCCTTTATCTCCTCCGATAATAACTGCACCTATACTCTGTCAATGGGAAACTTCCAGAAGCATTCTGTATTAGAGAAGTAGGATGGTGCTAGTTTTATGCAACATATCTTGTGGATATCTGCCTTTGAGCTTTCTGTACCTAAAGCTAATACCCATTTTTTTCTGCCTAAGAAAATACTCCTAAGCTCCCATGTTAAGAAAAGAAGTCCAAGGAAGGTATTGAAATTCTTCCCTAGAAATTTTCACAGAGAAAGTGAACAAGGAGACAAGGTTCCTTGAAAACAAGCAAACCCTCCAGTTTACATGGAAAGCAGTTTACTGTATTTGAATTTGTCTTCTTCTCTTTAGCAACTCCAATAGTATAACTGATAGAGGCTGCAGTTAAAATATGAGGTCCTCTATGGCATTATAAATTGCCGCCCTGATAATAACTGTAATTCAGTAAAAATCAGCACCATAACTTTGCTGTGTGTCTTGCTTGAACAAAAGACAGAATTCTAAGGGAAAAAAATTAAAGCCACAATCCTTCATTCTATTTCTGATAATGCATCAACAAGGTATTGTATTCTGCAAAGTGAAAAATGAGAAAAAATGTAAAGCATTTTATGTTACACAAGTGAAATAAAAGCACATCTTAAGATGCCCATCATGGTTCACAATCAGCTAAAGATCATCTTTCAAAGATAACAGCACCTTGTTGTATCACTAAAAAATTGCTTACAAAATTGGTCCATGGCAATTGCTTTGGATATTTTCAAGCACTGATGGTGGTGCTACTTCTTTGCAGAGATAATGGTGGGCATCTGCAGTTAATCTGTAATATCCATCAATTAACGATACAAAGGAGAGAGCTTCTCTTAAAGACTGAAATTCAGCCTCCTGTTAAATTGCCAGAGAGAAAAGAGAAAGAGGAGAGAAAGAATGAGAATTTGTAATAGTCAACGCAAATTTCCTGGACATTCAGAATTTAAGAGAACTTTCACGGATTAAAATTAAAGAAAGCACTTTTCTTCTATCCAAAAATGTTCATACCCTGAGCACTGTAAATGTATATCACAGATATCTCAGCTACTTTTACGTGTCAATGAAAGGCCTGTACAAACTTCCAAATTCTTAACAGGTCATTAATCCTGTACCATTAACATTAGAAATTAAAGTGATTCACAGTTCTTCCACACATCAGTGAACCATATGACTTTTTGTCCAAAAGCCACATTAGGAAGACTAAAAACTAACCACTGTTTTTTGAACTATTTTAAGGGGATTTTTAATTACTATTTTTATGAAGAAGTGCATAAGCTGTACGTAGCTTCCTCATGCAAACAGTGGGAAGGTCTCTGATCACACAGTTACAGAAATTGTGAGTCCTGAGGACCTGCAGACCAGTCATGGAGACAAGGGAAGAAAAAACTGTATGCCACTTGAATTATTTCCAGCTGGTGGCAAGGGAATTCCTGGAAATTCCAAACTAAAACAACTTTTTACACTCACACATAAAATTGTTTTCCAATATCTTCCTCAAAGCATTTTAAAAAGTAGAAGCAATGACATTAATTTTATATCCATACGCTTTTTTTTTTTTTTTAAAGTGTATTATTATTTCCCCAGGGTATTTTGACCCCTTTTCCATTTTTTGGTCACTGGCAGCCAGCTTCATAATGACTTCATACAAATAGTATGCTAGATTGCTAAAACACAGACTCAGATTTAAGGCTCCAACAAAGAAGAATCAGTCTATCTGCAATCATCCTAAGCTAGAATTGTCTATATCAGCCCACACACAAGAAACTTCAGTATTTTAATACACTGTTTATATTGCAAAAATGCATTCAGTTTTACCTCACACTTAATTAATGATTAATATTTCATTATATAAAATCATGAACATCACAGTCTGTTCAAAGCAACATCTATAAGGAAAACAAAAATTGCAAGCAAAAAGAAACAGACCAGATTCTTGCTGTCTTGTTTGTGAATGGTGACAATTCTCCTCTCACTGGAACCTTCTTGACTTGCTTGTTTAATGCTGACATCAATGATATCAGGAAAATCACAGTATGTTTGTAAATCCTACAATAAATAATTATATAACCTCATCATTAACAAATTTCAGCTGAAAAAACCCACACCTATTTGCAGCATTAGAATTCCTACAACACTAAGCTTGTGAAGTTAGTAATGAAGAGGGTCAACAAGCCTTAAATATGCTATTAAAATTAATGAGAAGCAGTATTCTGTGAGGTTTAACTTTCTGAGCATCCAGATTAGAGAGTCTGTCAACATTTCAAAACATGATGTCTTCATATGCAAGAATGCAAGCTGCAAGATCTGGTATCAAAGAGATGGAGATAGTATTGATGAAGAAAATGTCTAAAAAAAAGATCTTCGCCTCAGCCATCACCATCTCTGATGAAGGAGGAAGATTTCCATCCAAGAAATGACTTTTTCCTTTGGTGGCAGTTCATAAATTTTTTGATATAATAATATATAATATAATAGTCTGTATAATATCCTTGAGTCTTTCTCAAGTCAAATTACCACGTCATATAGGTCATTTCTTGTTTTCTTTGCAGCAGAACTTTAAATGCTAAACGTCTTAAATAAAGGTGTGTTCATCTAAAACTATTCCTCCAAAGCATTCCTCCCATTCATAAGGATGCAAGTGTATCTTGTACATAAATAGATGTCATACTACTGAACTGATTATCAGAAGTCATGAATCAGCTCAAATACATTTAAGACTCTGAAGCTCTATTAATTATTAAATGTGAGCAGGCAAAACAAATTTCTCTATAATTTACCGCATGTAAGTTATCACCAACTTCAAAAAATCAAAAATCTTGCTTCAATTCAACATCTCAATAAAGTCTCATCAGTAAAGTCTTCTGAAAGTCATGATCGCTTTTACAGTCAACCTTATTCCTTCATTAAATTTTCACAACCAATTTTATACACAGCTGCTGTACCAGTGAAAATACATTCAGCCTACATCTTGTCTTTGTCACTAAGGATGCTAATATTAGCAGTTAAGAAAAATAGTTCTGAAATAGCCATTTGAAAAGAGATCAGTTTAAACACTATACTTATTAAAGGCTTAGTTGCCATGACAGCAAAGTACGCATAGGTTTTATACACATAATGTAAAGGAAATTACTGGACCTAGCATGAATCTGTAAATATTCTAAGAAAAAAAAATGTAGAAAATCTGGGTAAGTAATCAGATATTTTTTAAGTTTTAGGAAAAAATGTCATTTTTACAAGTGATTACAGTATATTATAAAAATGTCACCAGTTTTGTAGTTTAGTCTGACTGCTACACATTATGCATTAAAACTACCAAGCAATAGATGTAATTATTTTGGAAAACTGACATCTGCTTCACTTTGCCTTTAACCTTACCTTCAGAAAATTCCCACACTCTTACTGTACACAGCTATAAGCTACTATGAGATTTTGGTACATTTTACTGAAGAACAACCATGCTGGGAAACCATACACAAAAGAAACAACAGAGAAATAAAAATACAACAGCATATGATTATGACAAGTTATTGTTCAAGAGCTAGGAGCTAGGTTGTTCAAAGAGTAAACAGACTGCAGTTTCAGAAACATCTCTTTAGATTTGCTAGCTTAGATACTGGGAAGAGTCTAAATGAACCAATATAAAGGTGAAGTAAAATTTGTCTTGTTTTTCTGGACCCCTTAAAATCCTGATTTCAAACAGAATTGAAGGACAACATGCATTTTATTGAACATAAAATTTTAACAAGCTAATCAAACTATCACACGACAAACTGTGCAACTGTTAAAATAATGAAGTAGATTCAAAGAAATTACCTGCTCTGCCAGTGTCTCACAGTTTTTAAGTTTTCCTCTTGAGCACTGAATTCCACCATTTCCAGTTATTACAATAGTTGCAAAACTTTCTTCTCCAGAAGGATCTCCACCAGGTTCTTTAACTTCAAAAACCTCTGAATAGAAGGCGGACTGAAGGGTTTCCAAATTTATGAGATACTTAAGTTTCAAGTTCCTGGCAGTAGCTTTGCACTGGCTGAACTGCTGTATGAATTTACGGAACCTGTACCTTATTCTTTTTCTGGTCAAAATGTGGTATTCTTGGATCTTTGCTCGCACACATTTAGGCAGAAACATTTTGTAGCTGTAAATATGTATGCAGCAAAAAAATAAAAAGAAAAAAAGAAAAAACATAATTAATGATTTAACCCATTAAATCCAAAGATATCCACCTATGTGCTAAACAAGACAACATGAAAAAACATTTTCCACTAAATGTAACCTTTTTAAGCTCTAGGATAACAAGGATTCTTTCTTCAGCCTGTAATACAATTTTTCAAATACAGCCTTATCTCTTCTTCCATTTTCCTTATTTGCCCCCCCCAACTTCATATACTACCTTATGCATTTTCCATACATCCAGACACCTGTTTAAGACATCATTTAAGCCTGAGGCAAGACAGCAAAAAAAAAAAAAAAAAAAAATCAAATTACAAAGTTGATTTGTTTAGTGCATAGAGTGGAAAGAAGATGCTAGATGCTCAACAAACAGAACTTAGAGTTCATTGTGGAAAATACAACAGGTGATAGAACGCAAGTAACAATGTTGCTGATTCTCATGTAAGTATTTCATATCACAGTCCATATTGGATCACAAAACAAAAAACTAGTTTGACACCTCCAATCAGCTGGTCAATCTGTTGTCTCAATCTATTTAACTCTTTCTGCTAGCCTTCATTAAAAGACAAACATCAAGAATGAAGTACCAAGCAGAGACAGAATTCACTCAGCTGAAGCAGAAACTGATTACTCTGACAAATTGGAATGAACTGCTGAACTGAAGCAAGTTTAGTGGAGACTTGCCAGAGATAGGTAAGAGCCTGGAACACACGATATGAATGAAAAGGCTTATGGAATTTTGGTCTGTACAGTGTGGAGAAAAGGCCCCAGTAAGGTGTTCTAGCAATTGTCTTCAACTAACTAGTTATGGAGAAGACTGATGTAGGATTTTCACAGACGTGCACAGTAAAAGGACAAGAGGTATTGTACTTGTGGTATCACAGAGGAGAGACTGATCAAATGAGGAGAAAATTCTCCCCAGTGAAGACAATAATATATATGCCAAAACTTCCCAAAGGTATGGTGGAATCCTCATCCCTGGACATTTTCAGAACTTTACTGCCAAGTCCCTGTGCAACTTGTTCTCAACTTTGAAGCTGGCCCTGATCTGAAGTGAAAAAAATCCATGTACTGAAAAACATAAGGAATGGCTGTTGTGATACAAGCTTTCTATTGATTTCAAGCTTACACTCTATACAAATTTATGGAACAAATATGCAAGGCTACATCAATCCCCAGTAGTTAAACATTTCCATCCAGATGGCTATGTTGTGGCTTTTCATAGGTATTCAATACCATGACATCATGCAGTGAACCATCAGAGTTGGGATGGTTGCTGAGGAGCTGCAGTTCCTAATAACTACAGTTCCCAGAAACTCTGGTAATTCTTACATGGTTTCCAGGAGCAAAGGAGGCGATGTAACCATGGCCTTACTTCTGGCCATACCACCATTCACAGCACAGTCAGAAAGGTGTCTCTCTCCCCTTCTTGTTTCTTACCCTTGATTCCTTTTCTATTGTATTATCTCACATTCTTTTATCATTTCTAGTAAATGAACTTCTCCCTAACTCACTTAAGCTGTAATCTCTCCTTTTTACCTCTCTGCCTTCTTCCTGCAGGGGAAGAGGTGGGGGGAAGGGAGACCCCTGCTGTGGGACAAAAGATCTTCAACTCATGACAGACTAGTTTGCAAAATTAATATTTATATATAACAGGTGTTACAGTTACGAACTATTGAATTACCTGACTGAGTTGTAAACAGCCAGTGGGGTTTGGTCCTTTTCCTTGGCCACCCTCATCATATCCAGAACAGCCATTCCAAGGCATTCTTCCTGTGTTTCATGAGTGACAGGCATCTGTATCCATCCATCCAAAAAATCTTTTCGCCACTGAAGAAAAAAGCAAGGAAGAAACTTAAAATATTTGTTCATGAACAGCAGTGATGCAGTTTTATTTTGTTGGTTTTGCTATTTATTTTACAGATTACACTCTCTTAAGTGAATGTTTTCATCCCCAGAGAACTACATATGCTTATATTGGACACCAGATACAATTGTGACTAGAAACTGTTCTCAAAATGTCCTTGATTAAAATCTTGACTAGGCTCTGTCTGACATACAGACCACAGAATATCCGGAATTGGAAGGTACTCAGGAAGATATCATCAAGACCAACTCCTGGCTCCACACAGGACTATCCAAAATCAGATAATATTTCTGAGAGTACTGTCCAAATGCTGCTTGAACTCCAGCAGGCTTGATGCTATGACCACTGCTGTGGAGAGCCTGTTCCAGTGACCAATCATTCTTTAATGAAGAACCTTTTCCTAATCCCTAATCTGACCCTCTCCTGACATAGCACTGTACCATTCCCTCAAGTATTGTTGCTGTCAGTAGAAAGTAGAGATCAACACTGACCCTCTGCTCCCCTCATGAGGAGCTGTAGGCCACTGTAAGGCCTCCCCTCAGCCTCCTCTTCTCTAGGCTAAGCAAATTAAGGGACCTCTGATGCTCCTCAGATGTCTTTCCCTCTAGACTCTTTACCATTCTGTAGCCCTCCTTTGGACACTAATAGTTTTATATCCTTATATTGTGTCACTCAAAACAGCACGCAGTGCTCAAGGTGAGGCCGCACCACAGATCAGGGACAATCCTACCCTTTGACTGGCTGGCAATGCTGCACCTGATACACAAGAGGGCATGGTTAGCCCTATTGGCTGCCAGTGCATAATGCTGTCTCCTGTTCAACTTGCCATCAACCAGAATACAGCAATCCCTTTCTGTGGTGCTTCTCCCCAGACTCTTGTACCACCAGTCTATACATATATCTAGGACTGGAGAGTCTGGCACTTCCTCTTATACTTCGTATGGCTGGTGATTGTCCAGCTCTCTCTCTCATGATCTCCTTGCAAGGCCTTTCTAACCCTGTAGAGAGTCTACAGCTCCTCCTAATTTAGTTTTGTCTGCAAACTTCATAATCTTGATATGCTCTGCCTATCTCTCTCTGTTGATAAGTCTATAACCATCCCTCATCACGCAGCGGTCACAGGACTCTTCCCAACAGGTTTCACTTATGCCAATAATGCTGTAGCTCTGGGATTGAACCAATACTTCCAGCTTTTCCTGCTTGTCCATCACACTGTGTGCACTGGTGTAAAAACATTTGCAATGTGCTTTATCATACCTAGCACCTTGTGGAGCAGACCTAAGGATCTCACTAGCACACAGACCCTCAAATTTCGATATGTCATTCCATAACTTAGTACTGGTGAGATCGGCTTTATTCTTTTCCCCTTCAAAACTAGTTTAAAGCTTTATTAATCAGTTCTGCTAGCTCAAGCACAGCCATTTTCTTCCCACTCTCTGAGAAAGGTGCATCTCATTGGGCACCAGTGGGTCTCATCTTGAGAAGACTATCTCATGATCAAGAAAGAAACAAAATTCTGCAGATGACACCAGCCTTGGAGCCACCTATTCAACAGCTGGGTCTGCCCGTTCCTTTCAACATTGCTACAGGCTTCTGGAAGGACAGAAGAAAATATCACCCCAAGGCCCTGCGGTCCCTTCTGATTTCCCTTGGACTTCTCTGCTACCTCATCACCATGGACATGGAAACCCAATAATAGACATTAAGCAGAGAATCACATCAGGGTAGTGAGTTTTCTAATAATGTCTCTTACCCAGGATGGCAGTAGACTTCCCCACGGTTTGAGTCTGTTTGGTATACGAGACCCTCTGTTCCTCTCAGAAAGGAGTCACCTATGACAACAACCCTTATTGTATTGACAGAGGTGCTCATGATACGGGAGAAAGGCTGTCTAGTCCCAGGTGACCCCTGCAACCTGAATGAACCTTCATCCACATCACCTATCTGTTCATCAAATTCCAGAGCTTCACTCCTGTTGTAAAAGGGCACCTGAATGGGTGAGATAGGCAGGGAGGAGATTCACCTGCCACCCTGAGCAGAAACCTGCCTCTATTCTCCTCTCTCTTTTAGTTACCTTCCTTCCTCCTGTTGTCAAGAAGATAGGGAACCCCTCATTTCTCTTGTTGTTGTTAGCGAATGCATATGTCCTTGGGGATGGTAGGGTACAGCTCCGCTAGTCAATCTCCTCCAGCTTCCTGATGTTCCTCAGCCCACTCATCTCCTCCCAAAGCTCTGTCCTCAGACTGAGCAGTACTTCTATCTGGGCATACTTCCCGCAGGTGTGCTCACTGCTGCCACAAGACAGTGATGGAAAGTTCAGGCACACTGCAACCTGAGACCTGGATTGCTCCACGTTCCTTCAGAAACTCTGTCTGCATAGCTGAGTCAATTTCTGTGGATGGAAAGGCTACAGGTGTCATAGAAGACACAACTACATGTTGAATCACAGAATCACAGAATGGCCTGGGTTGGAAGGGACCTCAAGGATCATGAATCTCCAACCCCCCTGCCGGGCAGGGCTAC